>CAWZYM010000247.1:0-50000 GCA_963966185.1 Rhabditoides inermis
CATCCATTGCTTTAGGAGAATGAAATAAAAGAAAGTAGCTCGCAAGAAATGTGAACGGAAACGACAAAAATGCCGAATACTGCATGTAGTATTGGACAAACGGCTGATCACAAAACGTTGAGTTCAATGACATACTTAGAATAAAATATAGTCGATGGGAAATCAGAAGCTGTGTGCAAACATATGGAACAGGTGGAATCGGCCGTCAACAGGTGGAATCGAAATTGAGAGAAAAAGAGATAGAAAGAGAGAGAGAAAAAAGAGAGACAGAGAAAGAGAGACAGAGACAGCTAGCAAATCTAATGTCTATTACAAATTTAGTAAAAAGCGCAGTTTGTGATTTGTTTTACTACAGAAGTTCTAAAATTTTACTAAAAGTCGTGAGCTTCTTTACTAAAATCGAAGCGCGCCAGTTTAGTGAAATTTTAGTAAAATTTCAGTACCGAAATTCAAATGGTATTCATGGTCCCGGCACGAAAACAAATTAACCGTACGATTTATGTTTTTACATGCTGATAACTAATGTCAGCTGTTTGTTTTATTTCTCTTTTCAATGTTTTTATGTTGTTTTATTTCGTAAATAAACATCGTCCGTAAACTTAAAAACATTCAGGCGATGTCTACTGCGATGGAATGCGGTGCGTAGTCGAATTCTTTGTGCGATAACCAGCTCACGGCTCGATACAAGGTTCGACACAATAATAGGAAACTGGTGCAAAGATACTACCGTAACCCAACCCTTGGCAAAGTGCCAAATCATAACATAAACGAAAAATATTCCCCCTCCATCCCCTACGTTAACAAATTATACAGTACTCACGTGACGCAGTAGTCGTGCGGCAGACTACTGTAATTTCTCACATTCGGAAATCAGTTACGATTTTAGTTGAATTGTCTTTGTCTTGTCGATACGAGTAAATTGGGTTCTTATTTTTGAAATTTGGACCATTTTAAGCATAACCATTTATCGCCACCCGGGCTAATTTCCAGTTGAACTGTATTGATTGTTCAAATTTGCCTTCCACTCTCTCTTTTATGACCCTCTCACATGTCTGCCGCACTCTCTACCCCGCCCGCTCTCTCACTACCCACGCTCACTCTTGGCACCGATGCGCGTCACGTTATTACTGTATGATGGAGTGGGTAGTCAACAGATTACATCGGAATCCTATGAAACATGGTATATTCCTGATTCGGAAAACGAGACACAATCATTTATAATATTTTTGTTTTTAAAGTACATGCTGAAATTGCGAGTGTCTTTTCAGAAGTTGACCTTATGACACAAGCAGTCGCGCAGCAGACTGTAACCGCTCAAGGCAGAGTAGCCATGTGCGATTGGATGACAATGGGAGAGACTGGATGCACTAAACGGGCTTCGTTTTATCGGGGGACAAATCATTTGTGCAATTCAAATGAGAAATATGTCTTCATACGAAGCTCACAGACACAACAATCAAATACCAGAGCAGTTATTCTTATCAAAATCGGAAAAGTATGCGTTTGTCCAAACGGCAAAGTGACAATCCATTACCATTATGTCATGAAAAGTGAACATGTTTCATTTTGAAAAGAGCTCAAAACATTTTTTCAACCTAAATACACTATGGGGATTCCGTTAGTAATGTTTTTTTATGAAAACAGTAAAACAAAAAGATATCGTGTTTGGGCCCACACAGTCCCACACCGGGGGCACAGAGTGAGCCCGTCGGGCCCATACGGTCCCACACCGGGGACACTCAGTGGGACCGCCGGTCCCACAGGGTGTGAACCCGAAAAAAAAATCAAAATTTCAAAATTTCAAAATTCTGTAAACGCAGATCGATGCGGAATGCTTTTCTCATTTTGTATAAAAAATTTCATGAGAAAATGTTTTGATTTGATCGAATACGGGGTGCGGGCCCACTCGGGCCCACACCGGGGGCACCCGGGCCCACACTTTTGCTATTCCATGTGGCGAGTAGTGTACGTCGTTGCTCTTGTTCTTCTTTTGATATCCAAAATCCCAGCATGACGTGAAATTACGAAATGACGAATTTTCGCTAAAAAAATAATAAAAGTAATCTGATTTGTCAGGCATAAAAACAATTTCCTTCCGCGAAAATAAATGTTCTCCGCACGAATACGAACCACTTTTATCGGTCGTTTCAATAGGGCGTATCGACCCGTGCAGCTGGATTGAGATAAAAGGTAGGATTCTTTTCATTGTTTGTATGAAATTTTTTATCTTGTTTTTAGCTTTTTATCTTGTTTCATCGTTGTCATTCTCACTACATGTACTTCATATTCGTATTCAATTTCACGTGTAACTGTATGTTTTCAGTGTGTCTACGCGTTGTGAGCAATATGAGTGTGAAGAAGACAATGATGTGAGGCGAGAAAGCGACTGTGCAGCACAAGGATCCGTCTACAAGAATCAAGACAAGCTAGAAGACTGTCAACATAAACAGCTCCTGTTCTTCTATATTTCAAATGTGTTTGTGTTTGAATTTGAATATACGTGGCATTAGTATCACTATCTGCAAAAATGAAGTGTTCAATCGACAATCGCACCCGTTGCGGAGCCCAATTTCATTCAGAAAAGTACTAAAATTTTAGTCGGCAGACGCTAAAATTTTAGTGATGAAACACTACAATTTTAGTAAGGAAAAACTAAAATTTTAGTAAAAAGTGTGAAATTTCGTTACTAAAATTGTAGCTATTTTTTAGTGACGGAACGCTAAAATTTTAGTAACGCGGACTTTACCGAGAGAGACAGAGAGAGATTCTATTTACGTGAAAAAAGAAAAGAAAGCAAAAAAGTAAAGAGTTATGCTTTCACAATCAATTCGATTTGAGTGTTAGGAAGTGAAGACGACAAAGAGACAACGTTTTCATAAATTTGCATAACGTCTTTCTCAAATAGCATTTTCTACATCTCATTTCCTATCTCATCTCGCGCTGTCTCGTCATTTGCCGCGCCCTCTCACCCGCGTGCGGTCGATCGATCGATACCGCGGCCCGCACTATCTCTCTCTCTCTCTCTCCTCTCACCCACCGCACACACAGGGACAGTCAGCTGGCTGCTAGGCGCGCCCGCCCTTCCACTTTGCCCCGTCCCCCCGCTCCTTCCGGCACTTCTCAACTATGCCCGACGACATCCCAATGTTCCCCGTCACAGAGGCAAGAAGAACCGACCGCAGGGTGAGTGTCCGTTTGTTGCTGGCGGTTTTCGTGTTTATTGCCGCGCGTGAATCAGTGTGTATGATGATGATGGTGGTGAAAGAAGGGAAAGTGATACTTGCCCATTCTAATGCTGTGCGCCTGCAGACACTGCGTGGAAGCAGCAGCGTCTGCCCGCACTGCGCCCCATTCTCGACGCCAGGTGAGACTCTCTTCTCAAATTCACCTCACCTATCCACGTATCAAATTGGAACTCTCAGATTCCAACTTTGACTGAAAAGTGAATCACTCTCTATATCCCTTTCTCTCTCTTTCTTCATCCCACCCTATTTCTTTGCAGGAGCGCTATTCCCATATGCATCTCTGTCGGCGTCGTGTTCATTGGCATAGGCGTCGCACTTTATCTCGCCGCCAGATCCGGTGAGCTTTCTACCTTATATATTTATTTACTTTTGTGTGAGCATAATGTATGAAAGTATGCATTTGGGGGAAGTGTATCTCGAGTATGACAAACGAAAGTCGGCACAGTTCTACAGCACTTGCGTAGACACAAGTTCAAACGTCGCGAGTTTATGTTTGCCGACGGAGACTACATGTGTGTGTCACATACTATGACTGTGCTTCACACTCGCTTTCGCGTTCCATGGTACTGCAGTGTGTGTGTGCACAGCGGTCTTAAAGATTCTACGAGAGGAAGAAGAGTGTTTTCTTTTAGCCAAGGAAGAGGTGATCGACTACACGGACTGCCGCGATGGAAATGGCGAGATGCAGGTGCGAAGCTCCCCATTCTCGCCATCTCTCTCTCTCTCTCTCTCTCTCTCTCTCTCTCTCTTTTCTCTCTCTTTCTCTCTGTCTGTCTCTTTCCCTTTCCCTCTCTCCTCACCCCTTCCCTTGCAGTCCCAACTCGTCCAGTTCGGCAACTCTTCCACCTGTCGCTTCGACGTCTTCCTCACCGAATCGTTTGAGGTACGCTAGGATACTGTAGATCATAGTAAATCTACGGTATTTTGTTTGAGTAGAAGCCAATGTAAAGTTTGGTTGAATTGTTAATGTTGTAGGTTACTCATAAATGTATGTATCGCGTTGCAGGGCAAGGTGAAGTTTATGTACGGTCTGGAAAAGTACTACCAGAACAACCGGCACTACGTAATGTCGCGGAACGACGAGCAGCTGTTCGGCACACTCGACCAGGTCGGAGGATGCGATCCCATCGACTACGCGGTACGTCGGACGCGCAGCAGTGTAGCAGACGAGATCCATAGGCGATCACGTCTGTTAGTCGCAGTCTGTTGTGGTGTGGCAGTTGCTGTTCCACTTTCGAATAACTGAATAAAATCAGGACGGCGAAGAGAAGAAGGTTCGGTATGCGCCTTGCGGTTACATTGCCAACTCAATGTTCAATGGTTAGTGGTAAGAGAGTATCCTTTTCTCTTTCGTCCGTTCTCTTTATTTTCTTCTCTTTCTGTCCCTCTCCCTCTCTCGCCTTTTCTCTATTCATCTTCCTTGCAGACACGTTTCGCCTTTTCTACAGCGCGAATGGCCAGCTCCACCCTGTGCCGTGGTCGTTTGACGGTCAGTCAATCAGATGGTTGTCGAAAAATTATTTCAAACATCGAAAATTCAAAATACTAATACATCCGAAGTAGTCATAATTCTTTTGCATCGATATGTCTGCTTCTGTGGCCCACTCACTGCGCGATCGCCATGCCTATGTTCTTCTGACATCTGCAAATATATTCCGTTTGCATTCAGCTGAACATTTCCTGTCAAAAACATTATGTTGACCAATAGTTCTACAGTACCCTGAAGTCTTAGGCAGTGAAAATTCCATTACACATTCACCGTTTCTTTTTTGTGAAGTTGGCATCACATCTAGCTAGCGTAGTGGTAACGCTCTCGCTTGAAAAGAGTATGTTTTATTTGAAAATATCATCGAAAGAACTATGATCTTCTCTAACCACCCTAATGTCTTTCGTGATAAGCGGGAAACTCATATGCAAGCCCACTATGAGGTGCCTTGTTTCTACGAGAACTGTTTGCAAGACCTAGGGAAGTTTTTTCATTGAAAACCACCCTTTCTTCGTTTGTGTTGGATCAAGTTTTTTCGATGAAAATGGAGATGTAACACAAAGGGTTGAAACTGTGTGAAATTTTTGTCGGTAGTTTCTAAAATGTTCATCGATAGTAGATAAAAGTTGGTTTTCGACATGGAAAAAGCGTAGATGTGTGTGTGTGTGTGTTGCAGGCGTGATCCACGGCTACGAGCGCACGAAGAAGTTCAAGAATCCGCCGCACGAGGAGGGACAGCTGTGCAAGGCCTTCAAGGTACGCACTGTCGGCCATCGAGAGAGAGAGAGAGAGAGAGAGAGAGAGAGGGGGGGGGGGGGGGAGAGAGAGAATGTTCAGAAGAGTATAGTCTGGATTTTCAGGACGCGAATACTGTGCGTCCCCCTGCGTGGCAGCGCGACGTCTGCGAACTGGGCACGGACGCCGACCCCAGCTACACCAGCGGAGACCCCGGAGTCGGTGAGTGCACAGAAGAGTTCCATCTTCGAATGCGATGCTATGTATACAATGTAGTGATGTGATATCATAGCGACAATACTTTTCCAGGCCTCGAATTCCTCGACTTTATCGTGTGGATGCAGCCCGCGGCGCTGCCCAAGTTCCGCAAGGTGCGTTCAGAGTGTCCAAGTACCACACTGTTCACGTGTACAGCCCTTTTTTGGCCACACTCTTTTATTGCCGGAAAGCATTTGTTTTATCACTCATAGAGAATGACAGATCTACTGCACTTGTTGTCTGTCGAAAACAAGACAGTCATCAATTCTTTCCATGATAAAATGCGATGATGGTAGTATTTCGACAGACCCCCATATCATTTCCAACACTATGGCTAACTATTTCGCAAGCGTTTATACACCCCCTACCCAATCAATCAATCCACCATTCGCCCCACGCACTCACTCAAATCTTTCATCATTCATTCACTCTCACTGACGTTCTTGCCGCGTTCAAAACTGTGAATTTCAACGATCTTCTTGCACATGTTGTCACACTTCAGATGCACCGCGTGCTCGACCGCGCGCATCCATCGGACACGGACGGGCTGTTCAGCAAGGGACTGCCGGCCGGCAACTACACCCTACAGATCAAGTATAGTGAGTGGCCAGTTGACATATGCGTTGTGATTGTCAGATAGAAAGACTTCTTTTTCAGACTACCCTGTGTCGTCGTTCCACGGTCGCAAATCATTCATCATCGCCCGCGACAGCTGGTTCGGTCCGCGCAATTTCTTCCCAGGAGTCGCCTTCCTGTCTGGTGAGAATGCACATGTTTGCCCCAAAGTGTCACAGCTCTTCTGTGAACTCCTTCTGTTCACCATCCGTAACTGATACATGTTTCAGTGGGCTGTGTGCTCTTGGCGCTCTCTATCGTCTTCTTCTTCTTCCACCTTTACCAAATGCGAAAGTTTAACTGATTTTTTTTTTGCATCTCGTTCACTTTGTTTCCGTTTTGCACCGCGTTCTAGTTAATCAGCTATAGGATTTTTGTGCAATCGATTTAGTTTTCGTACGGGTATTGTTTTCATCGCCGGTCGTTTTCTTGATAAATTTTTTCTCCGCCGTTTCATTTTTCAATGTTGAAGTCCCATTCACGGAGCGAAAACGCAGCGAGACTGCCGACTTTCGTCGCGGCCAGTTAGAGTGCAGAGAAACCAGACGCGCGGGGGGCATACGCGCAGAGGGCAGCGATCCGCCCCCTGGCTGGCAGAGAGAGAGACTCACGACTCACCTGAAACAATCTGGGAATATGACTCAGAATGGTCTGATTTCAACAAAAATCGAATTTGGGACATATAAACACACATTGAACGTTCCTACAAAGAATCTCCTCTGAAATTGATTCGTAGGCACGCCTACGAATCTCTCTAATCGCCGCACTTGACGTCATCTGGTGGTCCTTCTGGAGCGAAATCTCAAAATCGGGGCTCATACAAAGTTTGTAGGGGTCCCTGGCCATGACATATCCAAATTTCAAGTCGATCCCTTCAGCGGTGCAAAAGGAGCTACAGCGAATCTGGAGCCTACTCGTGTCGACCTGCACTGTGACTGGAGAGGATACTGTATTTTCAACCAAAGTGATCGGATCGACCTGTAACTTTGCAAGTGGCCTCATATAGACCCTAGAAGTCTATCTTCATCATAACAACTCTCAATCTCATCTTTCATCTAGATGACGTCACGATTTGTGGTGTCTGAAAGCGCTCGACGCCACGTCATCTGGTGGTCCTTCTGGAGCGAAATCTCAAAATCGGGGCTCATACAAAGTTTGTAGGGGTCCCTGGCCATGACATATCCAAATTTCAAGTCGATCCCTTCAGCGGTGCAAAAGGAGCTACAGCGAATCTGGAGCCTACTCGTGTCGACCTGCACTGTGACTGGAGAGGATACTGTATTTTCAACCAAAGTGATCGGATCGACCTGTAACTTTGCAAGTGGCCTCATATAGACCCTAGAAGTCTATCTTCATCATAACAACTCTCAATCTCATCTTTCATCTAGATGACGTCACGATTTGTGGTGTCTGAAAGCGCTCGACGCCACGTCATCTGGTGGTCCTTCTGGAGCGAAATCTCAAAATCGGGGCTCATACAAAGTTTGTAGGGGTCCCTGGCCATGACATATCCAAATTTCAAGTCGATCCTTCAGCGGTGCAAAAGGAGCTACAGCGAATCTGGAGCCTACTCGTGTCGACCTGCACTGTGACTGGAGAGGATACTGTATTTTCAACCAAAGTGATCGGATCGACCTGTAACTTTGCAAGTGGCCTCATATAGACCCTAGAAGTCTATCTTCATCATAACAACTCTCAATCTCATCTTTCATCTAGATGACGTCACGATTTGTGGTGTCTGAAAGCGCTCGACGCCACGTCATCTGGTGGTCCTTCTGGAGCGAAATCTCAAAATCGGGGCTCATACAAAGTTTGTAGGGGTCCCTGGCCATGACATATCCAAATTTCAAGTCGATCCCTTCAGCGGTGCAAAAGGAGCTACAGCGAATCTGGAGCCTACTCGTGTCGACCTGCACTGTGACTGGAGAGGATACTGTATTTTCAACCAAAGTGATCGGATCGACCTGTAACTTTGCAAGTGGCCTCATATAGACCCTAGAAGTCTATCTTCATCATAACAACTCTCAATCTCATCTTTCATCTAGATGACGTCACGATTTGTGGTGTCTGAAAGCGCTCGACGCCACGTCATCTGGTGGTCCTTCTGGAGCGAAATCTCAAAATCGGGGCTCATACAAAGTTTGTAGGGGTCCCTGGCCATGACATATCCAAATTTCAAGTCGATCCCTTCAGCGGTGCAAAAGGAGCTACAGCGAATCTGGAGCCTACTCGTGTCGACCTGCACTGTGACTGGAGAGGATACTGTATTTTCAACCAAAGTGATCGGATCGACCTGTAACTTTGCAAGTGGCCTCATATAGACCCTAGAAGTCTATCTTCATCATAACAACTCTCAATCTCATCTTTCATCTAGATGACGTCACGATTTGTGGTGTCTGAAAGCGCTCGACGCCACGTCATCTGGTGGTCCTTCTGGAGCGAAATCTCAAAATCGGGGCTCATACAAAGTTTGTAGGGGTCCCTGGCCATGACATATCCAAATTTCAAGTCGATCCCTTCAGCGGTGCAAAAGGAGCTACAGCGAATCTGGAGCCTACTCGTGTCGACCTGCACTGTGACTGGAGAGGATACTGTATTTTCAACCAAAGTGATCGGATCGACCTGTAACTTTGCAAGTGGCCTCATATAGACCCTAGAAGTCTATCTTCATCATAACAACTCTCAATCTCATCTTTCATCTAGATGACGTCACGATTTGTGGTGTCTGAAAGCGCTCGACGCCACGTCATCTGGTGGTCCTTCTGGAGCGAAATCTCAAAATCGGGGCTCATACAAAGTTTGTAGGGGTCCCTGGCCATGACATATCCAAATTTCAAGTCGATCCCTTCAGCGGTGCAAAAGGAGCTACAGCGAATCTGGAGCCTACTCGTGTCGACCTGCACTGTGACTGGAGAGGATACTGTATTTTCAACCAAAGTGATCGGATCGACCTGTAACTTTGCAAGTGGCCTCATATAGACCCTAGAAGTCTATCTTCATCATAACAACTCTCAATCTCATCTTTCATCTAGATGACGTCACGATTTGTGGTGTCTGAAAGCGCTCGACGCCACGTCATCTGGTGGTCCTTCTGGAGCGAAATCTCAAAATCGGGGCTCATACAAAGTTTGTAGGGGTCCCTGGCCATGACATATCCAAATTTCAAGTCGATCCCTTCAGCGGTGCAAAAGGAGCTACAGCGAATCTGGAGCCTACTCGTGTCGACCTGCACTGTGACTGGAGAGGATACTGTATTTTCAACCAAAGTGATCGGATCGACCTGTAACTTTGCAAGTGGCCTCATATAGACCCTAGAAGTCTATCTTCATCATAACAACTCTCAATCTCATCTTTCATCTAGATGACGTCACGATTTGTGGTGTCTGAAAGCGCTCGACGCCACGTCATCTGGTGGTCCTTCTGGAGCGAAATCTCAAAATCGGGGCTCATACAAAGTTTGTAGGGGTCCCTGGCCATGACATATCCAAATTTCAAGTCGATCCCTTCAGCGGTGCAAAAGGAGCTACAGCGAATCTGGAGCCTACTCGTGTCGACCTGCACTGTGACTGGAGAGGATACTGTATTTTCAACCAAAGTGATCGGATCGACCTGTAACTTTGCAAGTGGCCTCATATAGACCCTAGAAGTCTATCTTCATCATAACAACTCTCAATCTCATCTTTCATCTAGATGACGTCACGATTTGTGGTGTCTGAAAGCGCTCGACGCCACGTCATCTGGTGGTCCTTCTGGAGCGAAATCTCAAAATCGGGGCTCATACAAAGTTTGTAGGGGTCCCTGGCCATGACATATCCAAATTTCAAGTCGATCCCTTCAGCGGTGCAAAAGGAGCTACAGCGAATCTGGAGCCTACTCGTGTCGACCTGCACTGTGACTGGAGAGGATACTGTATTTTCAACCAAAGTGATCGGATCGACCTGTAACTTTGCAAGTGGCCTCATATAGACCCTAGAAGTCTATCTTCATCATAACAACTCTCAATCTCATCTTTCATCTAGATGACGTCACGATTTGTGGTGTCTGAAAGCGCTCGACGCCACGTCATCTGGTGGTCCTTCTGGAGCGAAATCTCAAAATCGGGGCTCATACAAAGTTTGTAGGGGTCCCTGGCCATGACATATCCAAATTTCAAGTCGATCCCTTCAGCGGTGCAAAAGGAGCTACAGCGAATCTGGAGCCTACTCGTGTCGACCTGCACTGTGACTGGAGAGGATACTGTATTTTCAACCAAAGTGATCGGATCGACCTGTAACTTTGCAAGTGGCCTCATATAGACCCTAGAAGTCTATCTTCATCATAACAACTCTCAATCTCATCTTTCATCTAGATGACGTCACGATTTGTGGTGTCTGAAAGCGCTCGACGCCACGTCATCTGGTGGTCCTTCTGGAGCGAAATCTCAAAATCGGGGCTCATACAAAGTTTGTAGGGGTCCCTGGCCATGACATATCCAAATTTCAAGTCGATCCCTTCAGCGGTGCAAAAGGAGCTACAGCGAATCTGGAGCCTACTCGTGTCGACCTGCACTGTGACTGGAGAGGATACTGTATTTTCAACCAAAGTGATCGGATCGACCTGTAACTTTGCAAGTGGCCTCATATAGACCCTAGAAGTCTATCTTCATCATAACAACTCTCAATCTCATCTTTCATCTAGATGACGTCACGATTTGTGGTGTCTGAAAGCGCTCGACGCCACGTCATCTGGTGGTCCTTCTGGAGCGAAATCTCAAAATCGGGGCTCATACAAAGTTTGTAGGGGTCCCTGGCCATGACATATCCAAATTTCAAGTCGATCCCTTCAGCGGTGCAAAAGGAGCTACAGCGAATCTGGAGCCTACTCGTGTCGACCTGCACTGTGACTGGAGAGGATACTGTATTTTCAACCAAAGTGATCGGATCGACCTGTAACTTTGCAAGTGGCCTCATATAGACCCTAGAAGTCTATCTTCATCATAACAACTCTCAATCTCATCTTTCATCTAGATGACGTCACGATTTGTGGTGTCTGAAAGCGCTCGACGCCACGTCATCTGGTGGTCCTTCTGGAGCGAAATCTCAAAATCGGGGCTCATACAAAGTTTGTAGGGGTCCCTGGCCATGACATATCCAAATTTCAAGTCGATCCCTTCAGCGGTGCAAAAGGAGCTACAGCGAATCTGGAGCCTACTCGTGTCGACCTGCACTGTGACTGGAGAGGATACTGTATTTTCAACCAAAGTGATCGGATCGACCTGTAACTTTGCAAGTGGCCTCATATTGACCCTAGAAGTCTACCTTCATCATAACAACTCTCAATCTCAACTTTTCTTTTATCTAGATGACGTCACTGGTCATCATCAAACAACAAACAAGATAACAATCGATAAACAATCGATAAATAACAAGAATCTAGTAATAACCAGAAGTACATCTTGGATGTTACCCACTCAACAAATAAGATATAAAAACAAAACGATTCACAGAACACAACAGAAAACTGGACACAGGGCATGGGGAAGACAGAAATGTGGGGTGTGACTACTTCCAGAGTGCACGGAACTTGGGGTTGAGACGGTGCACGTTGCAGTTGGCAACGTGAATGAACGTCGCCTTCTGAGCGCGCACCGTCTTACCATAGTTGCCGAAGGTGCCGACCAGGGTATTGTCGTGCACCTTGTGATAGTGCTCGACACCCTGCTCGCACACCAGGCCAAGTGACCCGTGCTCTCGGAGGAAGGGGGCGAGATGGTAGAGGAGATGGTGAACCTTAGGGGTGTACCTGAGTGGAACAAACTCCTCCTGGATCGCCTTCGCGATCACCTTCTTCAGCGTCGCCGCAGCCTTCTCGATCACAGTGATCTGGTCGTCGTTCATGAAACGAGCCTTGGACGCCTTGAAGAGAACGGTGAGCGGGGTGAGGAACTCCTTGTACTGCTTCACGCGCTCCTTGACGCACTCGGCGTCGCTCACGCCCTCCAGAACAGCCAGGATCTCCGTTGAGTTCGAGAGGAACCCGTGCACGTCGTTACCGGTCATGGTACCTGAACGACTACGGTAATCATAATCGCTCCGCCCCTTTTAGCCCCGCCCATTTTTGACCAATTTGGAAGCTGTTTGTGTCATTTTTTATTACTTCGTGAACAATAAGGATTCTTATCAACCGTTTCTCTATCATTTAGTCTACTTTCCTTGCTTTCCTTGTGCATGTCCCGCCCCTTTAGATCCCGCCCCCTCAATGACGTCATCATAAATTCACCTCCATGATACTGCCGGACACGAACGTGGTACTTCTCGCAAATCCTGTTGAACTGCTTGATCTTCGGGTGGTCGCGGATCGAGTCCATGTGCTCCAGCACAGCGCGTCTCTCGAGAAAACGTCGCTGGCTGTCCTCCATCCTCGCGTGGAACTTGGCTTCGTGCTCGGCATCGTGCATCCAGCAGTAGAACTCGACGTCGTCGAGGTCGTCACCCTCCAAGAATCCGTGGCAGTGGACGTGCCCCCACCGCTCGCACCTGAAACGACAGAATAAATGTCAAGCACCGCCCCCAAAGCCCCGCCCACTTTGAGAAACTCACCCTTCCATGCAGCATTTGACGAAGCGTGCCTTGTCTCCCTTCTTCAAGGTGTAGGCACACCAGTCACAGCATGCTCCGTCGTGACGTGCTGGCCGACCGTTCCTGTACTTGGAGTACTTGGCGAAGACGTTCAGAAGAAGCTTCTCCTCCCGGTTCATCGACGCAGCCGTCTCTTTCGGCCCCGGCAGCTCGTCCTTCCACACGTCCTTGTCGATGCCGTGTCCTAACATCATCCTCAGAACACACTGCAATGATTCTCTCTCTCCTCTCTCTCACTCTCTCACTCTCTCTCTCTCTCTCTCTCTCACTCTCTCCTCTTTCTCTCTCTCCTCTCTCTCTCCCCTCTCTCTCCCCCCTCGCTCTCTCCCTCTCTTCACTCACCCGTCTCAAGTCTGACTCCAATGACAGAAAGATCTTCGTTACCGGGTCGGTGAAGATGTGCAAAGAGGGCGGAGCCAGGATCATCTGGAAAAGTAAAAGGGGCGTGGCCTAAGTGGGCGTGACTTTAAATTATCCGGTGGAGACATAAATTGGGGTGAATAACATACCACCAAGAACGATACGAGCGCTTCGAACGAGTAGGAGAAGTTGATCTTGGTGTTGTGCTTCTTCCCCGGCTCGTTCAACGCCACGCACTCGGCCGCTCTGGCCGCCGTCCTGGGTGGTCCAGCGGGAAGACCCTTCTTCAACTCCTCGGCCGACAACTCACACTGAAAAGCTTTCAATGATCTGATGGCACAGTCTACGCGACTTTGAGGACTCACACTGCAACACGGATATCGAGATCCACAGCCACACAAGCCCATAATGGCATCGGTAGCCTTGAAGTCCGACGTGTTGAACTTCTTCAGCGCTGCTGGTCTCCGAGTGCCATTCTTGTCCAGCCACGTGAGTCCGTCCAACTCCTCCATCGCTCGGAACACATCCTGCAAACGAAACCTGAGTTTATCACAAAAGTGGGCGGGGCTTAGATGGGCGGAGCCAAAAACTACAGTAACCCACCTCGGCTCGCAGCTTGAGAGACTTGTAGTCATCAGTTCCAAGGTAGACACAGGCGGGAAACCAGTTGTGAGGGGAGTTTACCAACCCCTCAGGTCGGTTTGCCACCGAGATGAGCACCTTGACACTGTCTCCTCCCTTGTCCGTCCCCTCCTTGAACCAGATGGTGTTGTCGAACTCTTCTTCGACAACGAGTAGTGGAGCAGTCAGATCGAGCATCTTCTGTACGTATCCCTTTAGATCGCGTACCTAGAATTACAATATTATCAAATTAGGTCTACCATGACGTCATTTTATCGAAAAGCCCCGCCCCCTAAACCCGTCCACTTCAAAAAAACAAAATTTTTTTTCGTTATTCTGCAGATTTCAACTTGCCTTGATGCCATCTTGACAGTCCACGATGTCGTCCGGCCCAATGAGGCTCTTCTCCTGCCAGTACTTCTTGAACACTGCCGCCTTGTTCAGCACCGACACGCCCTGGGACTTGAGAAAGTTCCTCAACTTGTTCCAGCGCGTGTGGCTGCAGTTCATCTCCGCGAACGCGAATGCCTCGGCATCTAGAACAATCCAGTATACAACGTCATTCCATCATATTCTAACCCAGACTGATCCGCTTCGATCCGACCTCACTGTCCACTCCGTACCGCTGCTTGATCCTGGCTCGCATCAACTCAGTAGATACCGACAGAAGATACAACGCCTATCGAGATTATATCCATTATGCTTGATCACTGACACCGAACCAGGTATCTTGGTGTTACCGTAATCTCTTCGCACCTGTTCGTCCTCGATGCGTTTCTGCTCCAGACTCTTGGACGCTTGCCTCCGCTCCGACACCATAAGAAGGGCGTAGTCAATCAACATCTTCCTCTTGCGGCTACAAAATCTTTTCAGTCTCTCTCTCTCTCTCTCTCTCTCTCTCTCTCTCTCTCTCTCTTTCGCACAGCGAGAATCACGCACTTTCGAGTTGGTTCGGACCAGCCCTTCTTGTAGTCGGTGCCGGTAGGGTCGGTGGTTTCCATCAGAAGGCGAGGTGGATGGCGAGGCGAAGCATATGGAATCTGCCACACACCATTTCCGACAGGATAGGCCATCGAACACTAAAAAAGTGTCCATATCGTTGTCCACCCCGCTCCATACGCCCCGCCCCTTTTAACCCCGCCCTCATAAGCCCCGCCCCTTCTGTCCGAACCATCTCTAATCGATTGCACGTACCATGTTGTCTGTTTCCGGAGTGCCAGGGGTGGATGCGGGCGAAAGTACGCGCGGCGTAACAGAGGGACTGCGGGAAGACCTCAACATATCCTGCCACTCCTCCTCTCCCTCATCCAAATAACGCAATAGCCGTACGATCTCTGGATCCATCTCCTCGTCCGACTCCTCTCCGTCCTCTTCCTCCTCCTCTTCACTCTCCTCGCTCTCTTCGAAATGTAGCTTGTCTCCTGTTGGTACAAACTTCTCTCCCAAGTCCGCATCAGAATCATAGTCGTAAAGGGAGTCCGAATCGGAAGAGTAACAACGGTCTCCGAGTCTCGCCTCCTCGAATCCTCTCACAATCACTTGCTCCTCTCCCGGTCCACTGCCTCCATCCACATCTCCATCCATATCCATATCCATGTGTCCCTCTCCTCCTTCTCCTATTTCGGCTCCCTCCTCCTCATCACCTCCCTGCTCCATCTGCTCTTCTCCATGGCTGTTTCCCTGTCGGCTTCCGTCCAGTTTCGCCTTCTTCCTAGCCAATCTCGCCTCGTTCATCTTCACTATATGAACCCTCCTTCCCTTCGTGAGCCGACAAGGCGTGACAGAGACGGCCTTCTGTAATACACACCCTTTGATAATGTTTATGTACCCTGTTCAAATCTACAGTAATCAATTTTGCTTGCAGGACCAACAACGACGAATGAGAATGATGCTATTCAGATGACGACAGACATTAGTGACATCCTTGCATACTTGTTGATTCCTCTTGCATCAGAAAACAACTTGGTTGCAGCATGCCCGAAAAGTAAACAGTAAACAAAATACGAAACAATACCTTCAAAAAGACACTGAACCATGCGCATAACATACATTTATTATCCGAATGTCAATAAAACATAAGTATGAACATTCAACAAATGAACAACATGATAAACTAACACAATCACCAATACCAAACTCGGCAAGATTCCATTCCCTCGAAAACGGTCCGAATGGATCTGAAACAGATCGCATAAGTCCAATAACCCGAACATAGGAAAAGATTGTTAGTAAACAAAGGGTTGGTTTGACACGAACGATACATTCACACACCTGTTTACTCACGCGTGCAGCACCGACTCTTCCTGATGTCCCATCTCCGTTCTTCGCTAGAGCTGCTCCCTCTCCTCCTCCTCCTCCACCTGCTTCTCCTCCTTCACCTCTGCCAGCGGGATGAACATCGCCCTGTAAACGAAAGTTTTACGTATTAGCATAACAAATTATGCAGATTGAACACTGAAACATTTGAAACTACAGCTCAAGTTCAAGTTGAATAGGACATGTTCCTGTTGCGCGAGGTAGCGTGAAAGGCGCAAGAATATGAATACGACCCCATTCAATCTATGGACTATGTAAATATAGTCCATAAAATTCGCTGAAATGTAAATGATCATAGCATCCGACTATTGTCAACAAAGTGATATTATACACGTTACAATAACACATACATTCTCACATATTAATGATTGCTAGTAATTCACTCTAAGAAAAATCAGAGAACTGACTCACCGTTTGTCTATCTGCCGATCCTCCGTCTGCTCCTCGGCCGTCCTCTCCTTTTCCTTCTTCATTCGCTTCTCCACTCGTTCCGGCGTCATCTACAGCTACGACATCTCCGTCCTACAAAAGTCATCGAGATGAAGAGATACTCACGTAAGTACTGAGTACGTTCACGTTTAATCAATCAATCACCAGTATATTGTAGAATACCAACATAATATCATATACCAACCTTGTGCCCCCTCCTCTCCTGCACTTCTCTTCCACGCCGCGTCCCTCCTCCTCCTCCAGCTCTTCCACTTTCCGAGTCTGCTCCTTCTCCTCCTCCGTCCTGAAAAAGCTTGTTGAGTTGAGAGATGACATTTCAAAAAACACACACAAACATTTCGAAAAATACATTTAAAAACCAATTCAATTAAAAAAAACCAAAAAAAACACTCACAATTGATCGTCGACTTCTTGCCGGAGTAGGTGGCGGAGTGGGGAAATGTGTAGATCTCGTGACGACCATCTGCAAACATAGCGTGAGTTGATAACTGTAAGGAACTTATCTATCGGTAAATATGTGGAAAAGAATTGCAGAAAGCATCAAACGCCACGAACAACGCAAGTAGTAGTTCAGCAACAACAAGTCCAATGTAAAGCCAGACTCCAGAAGACCCAGAAACAGAACATAGCTGCGGGAAAGTGGCGATAAATTAGTTATGCGCAGTGCTGCCGCAGCCGCGCCCTCATTCCATACATCCTCGCGTCGCTAGGCAAGAGTCAAATTTAGGGAGGCTTGCCTCAACCAACTCTTGAGAGCTCTCTACACTGCGCATCTACCAAACCATTGATCTTGAACCACGTCGCAAACAACAATAAGAAGAAAGATACAACAAGTCGACAGCTACATATATGCCTTATCGAGAAAGCTACGTGCGTTGAAGGATGAAAGGGAGAGAAAAGATAGCTTTACGCCGTGTATGTTTGTGGATTGATACGTCATAACTATGATTTGTATGACGATTAGCAAAGAAGGAGTTCATTCTACAAAGAAGTTGAACAAGCGCCAGCACCAACACGGAAAAGAAAAAAAGAAAGAGCAATACAACAAGCACTAACAAGCATCATACAAACAGTTCAACAAGTACAACAACTATGTGTGATATGTAAAGAATGAGAGATATACAACAACACATGATTGAAAGAGGAAAATATTTGTTACATCATGGAAATTGTGAAAAAGAAAAATTGTAACTCACCGCGTCTTCTCTCACTCCTTCCTTGTCGTCGTCTTGCGGCTCCTCTTGACGCCAGACTACACCAGACTAGCTGAATCAAATACAATGAGAAATCAACAAAAACGTGTTTATTTACAAAGGAAAACACGTCGAAAAACACGAAAAATGAAATTAATGATTTCGTAGTGATTGTTGTTCAACATAAAGGTGTGTATGACAATTTTCATTTTGCACGAAACTGCACGACTGATAGCACTATTTTGTCCGTGCATTAGTGCGCGCAGCGCACTAAATAAAGATTACCACCATTTTCTCAACTTTTTTGATTGCTACGATTAAGTGACGAATATGCGTCTAAATGCAGCAATAGCGAAAATGGTGTAAATTTGTAACACGTGGAACATAAAAATTTATTTTTTCTGCATGATTGTTTTTTGTATTTAATTTTTTGTATTTTTTGTATTACTTATTATTACTTAATAATTACTTAACATTTAACCATCGTCGTCGCAATTGCGAGATTTCAGACATGACCATGTCATATGCTTTGATTTGCTCAAAGTTCCGCCCTCCGCCGAAACCACCGCAAGTTGCCCTTTTTCCTCGATTCCAGGTTTGTTCTGATTTGATTCAATTTGAACAGATTATATTACTTTTTTTAAGATTTTTTTAAAAAGATTCCTAATATATTTTATGAATTCACTGAAACTTTGTTAGGAAGCCAAGATCGTTCTTCGTATCCAACTTCATTCCGTTGGAGCCGTTGTGGGTCGGCGGTTCTTCCGACTGCGCCTGATGGAGGTATGTTCAATGGCCATTTGATTGCATGTTTAGATTCGCATCAAACTTTTTTGTTTATTGCAGGATGCTTTTCGTGTGAACTTGTCGATTGACACGACGAACCTGCTTGTGAAGGGTCGTCGATGGATGGTAATTTAAATGTCATGCAGTTTATTTGGTTATGTTTCAGGTGACCCGTTTCGTTGAATTTTTCGTCGAAGCGTATTCCACCTTCATTTCCACGGGGGAAGATCTGCAATGTAAGGTTCGTCGGCAGTGTGGTGGAGACATCGCTGAGCAGAGGTGAGCATTGACGTCTACTTTGCACTACTCTGTTACCGACTGGTATTTCTTATATTAATATATATATATATATATATATATATTCAGTTTTGTTTTTTGACGTGTCAGTGGTTATTGTATTGTAGGGACATGGAGGCTGATCAGACTCATACGATGTACCAGCGACTCGTACACGTGAACGGCAAGTTCGCAGGACGATGCGGCTACACTAGGAGCTCCCCTGTGAGTGATATCGATTCGATCGTTTATTGTTGATGTTGTTGCTTCAGGTGTGCTCGCGTGGTGTGTACGTGAAGCTGCAGATGCACAAGAAGAAGCCAATGGAGCACCAGCGGATGAATCCTTATCATAGGTAAATCTCCGTTATCTTGTTAACGTTATTATATATATATATATATATATATATATATAGAACAACTGAACAACGAAACTTTTATGATGTACAGGGAAGCGCAAGTCGTGTCCAGTGTGCAGTCACAACCCCGCACTGTCGATGATAGCGCTGCCGAGGACAAGGAGAAGGTGTTTAGTTTGTTTTATTCTTTTAATTCATTTTTTACGGTCATGTTGTTGTTTCAGGTGTGCTCGCGTAGTGTGGAGTGCATGGGGAAAGAGGCCGAGGAGAAGGACGTGAAGCTGCAGATGCCTTTCAGCGAGAAGAAGTCGGTGGAGCACCAGCGGATGAAGCCTATTCACAGGTAAATATCCGTTATATATTTTTACGTATTCAATTATAATATATATATATATATATATAACAGTAGAACAACTGAACAACGAAACTTTTATGATGTACAGGGAAGCGCAAGTCGTGTCCAGTGTGCAGTCACAACCCCGCACTGTCGATGATAGCGCTGCCGAGGACAAGGAGAAGGTGTTTAGTTTGTTTTATTCTTTTAATTCATTTTTTACGGTTATGTTGTTGTTTCAGGTGTGCTCGCGTAGTGTGGAGTGCATGGGGAAAGAGGCCGAGGAGAAGGACGTGAAGCTGCAGATGCCTTTCAGCGAGAAGAAGTCGGTGGAGCACCAGCGGATGAAGCCTATTCACAGGTAAATATCCGTTATATATTTTTACGTATTCAATTATAATATATATATATATATATATAACAGTAGAACAACTGAACAACGAAACTTTTATGATGTACAGGGAAGCGCAAGTCGTGTCCAGTGTGCAGTCACAACCCCGCACTGTCGATGATAGCGCTGCCGAGGACAAGGAGAAGGTGTTTAGTTTGTTTTATTCTTTTAATTCATTTTTAACGGTCATGTTGTTGTTTCAGGTGTGCTCGCGTAGTGTGGAGTGCATGGGGAAAGAGGCCGAGGAGAAGGACGTGAAGCTGCAGATGCCTTTCAGCGAGAAGAAGTCAGTGGAGCACCAGCAGATGAAGCCCATTCACAGGTAAATATCCGTTATATATTTTTACGTATTCAATTATAATATATATATATATATATATATATATATATATATATATATATAACAGTAGAACAACTGAACAACGAAACTTTTATGATGTACAGGGAAGCACAAGTCGTGTCCAGTGTGCAGTCACAACCCCGCACTGTCGATGATAGCGCTGCCGAGGACAAGGAGAAGGTGTTTAGTTTGTTTTATTCTTTTAATTCATTTTTAACGGTCATGTTGTTGTTTCAGGTGTGCTCGCGTAGTGTGGAGTGCATGGGGAAAGAGGCCGAGGAGAAGGACGTGAAGCTGCAGATGCCTTTCAGCGAGAAGAAGTCAGTGGAGCACCAGCAGATGAAGCCCATTCACAGGTAAATATCCGTTATATATTTTTACGTATTCAATTATAATATATATATATATATATATATATATATATATATATATATATATATATATATATATATATATATATATATATATATAACAGTAGAACAACTGAACAACGAAACTTTTATGATGTACAGGGAAGCACAAGTCGTGTCCAGTGTGCAGTCACAACCCCGCACTGTCGATGATAGCGCTGCCGAGGACAAGGAGAAGGTGTTTAGTTTGTTTTATTCTTTTAATTAACCTTCTTTTAGCTTTTGGGAATATTAAATTGCGTGTATGAAAAAGTTACGTGATGTCATCGGTTATATGTGTTCAAAATGTGTCCCGGTTGCCGCTGGCCGGATCAGAACTTGAGAACACTTTACTAGCGGCTATTTGTGTGAGCCGTGAGAGATGCAATGTATGTATGGTCAAATGCAAATCTGACCTGTTAGTGGGAAGACGATCCATTGGGAAAGAGACAGACAGTTAGAGAAGAGTGTAGAGAGAGAGAGAGAGAGGGAGAGAGAGAGAGAGAGAGAGAGATTGGATGGCGGAGATAGTGGATCAAAACAAGTGATGCGGGGGGTGCGGGGGGCGGCAGCTCCCCGATGCAATAAAAAAAGCGGGGGGTGCGGGGGGCGGCAGCCCCCCGATGCATTAAAAAAGCGAGAGAAAAGCGGGGGGTGCGGGGGGCGGCAGCCCCCCGATGCAATAAAAAAAGCGAGAGAAAAGCGGGGGGTGCGGGGGGCGGCAGCCCCCCGATGCAATAAAAAAGCGAGAGAAAAGCGGGGGGTGCGGGGGGCGGCAGCCCCCCGATGCATTAAAAAAGCGAGAGAAAAGCGGGGGGTGCGGGGGGCGGCAGCCCCCCGATGCATTAAAAAAGCGAGAGAAAAGCGGGGGGTGCGGGGGGCGGCAGCCCCCCGATGCATTCAAAAAGCGAAAGAAAAGGGAAGGGGAAAACATTTAACAGATGGGTACAATGAAAACAATCAATGAAATATTTTTTTCTTATATTGCCACTCTCCGATTTCATGCACTCTTTCTTTATTTTTAATCAAATTAGGTTTTAAAGTTCTTTTTATGTATTCAATTAGCCGAACCAGCAATATTGTTTAACGATTATATCTTTCAGATCGATGTGATATCAACGATTCGGAATTGCTCTCAACTTGTGAAGTTCATCATCCCTTCTCTTTTCACATGCGTCGAGAATATCAACAGCCTCATAGCGTCTATCAATGTGAGTCAAAAATTTTATGACGTACCTATACTACCGTGTTATTACCCATTTTTAGTGCTCTGTTGCCCGTTGGAAGGGAGGTGCTGTACGCGTTCAACTGCAAGATGCCTTTCGCCGATTGTCATGTGTTTCCTCGATATTCAATGAATTTATTGTTTCCGTTTGTGAACTATATGGCCTTGAGCCGATCGAATACATTATCGCCTTTGAGCGCATATCATCTATGAACCATGATTAATTTGAATAATGATAATTTTTCATCAATTGAATTTAATTCATTTCCAATTGTAGGTTATTTTGCGTGCAAGAGTCCAACAACGTGTCAAGCACGCTGTAAGGATATTTTAAGTCTGTACAATAAGAATGAAGATTATTATACATTGTTGAAAGATGACGAGTGGTTAATAGATTATCACATAATGAAGTATTTGGATGTTATATTACGAGGAACAAAGTCTGCATATATGAGGATAACATTTCTGCATTTATATTTATCTGAGAATAATACTTCTCAATTATGTGAGTATGTTGACGGATGTAAAAGTGAAATTATTTTGAACGGTCAATCTGTAAAGGACGACATGGATATGCAAGTATTATTTTTACCATGTTTACTCAAAAATCATTATTTTTTATGTGTATTCGACATTGAAAGGCGTGAGCTTAAAATCATGGACAGCAAACGGAATGGTAAAAACTATAAGTTTGTAACTCAACGCTTGGAGTTTCTGTTAAAAAGTATATTTAATTTCAGTCGTATTTCAGTATTTATAGATGATACTTGTTTACAACAAAAAGATAGTTTCAGTTGCGGAGTTTATCTAACAGCTTTTTGTGAAGCGTATGCCGCGGGAAGAGCTCTTAGTATGATTTCAACTGCACATTTTCGTTTTCATATGTTTACGGCGATTTCTCATGATGATTGCAATGCAAAACGTATTGTTGATGAATCTCAAATCGTTTCTGCTACAGTAAATATACAACAACAATCAACCTACGCGAATGAAATACCGAAAAATATCAAATATTTTGATTGTATGAATGAGCATATCTGCCGACAATATCATGAAAAAACTGTTAATTCATTAAGTCGAAATCATGAATATTATAACTTACTGAAAGATAACGAGTGGTTAAATGATACTCACATCGAACAGTATATGAATATTATTTTTAAAAACACTTTTGCTGCGTATATGAAGATAACGTTTCTGCATTTCTACTTATCTGAAACGGACACAAATAATTTGAATACATATTTAGATGGATGCGAAACCGAAGTGGTATTCGCATCAAGTAATAATTCTCTAGAAAAAGTACAAACGTTTTATCTACCTTGCATGTTGAATTTTCATTAACCTGCACATCATCGAGTGATACTGACTATCTTCAAATGATTGTGAATATTACCATAAAAATATCGGTTAAATTTTGTTTTTCATTTGGTATGCTGTTTCACTGCTATTAATCATTGATTAACAGTATGTATCACATTGCTGTTGATTAAACTTTCATTTCTCTTTAATCTACTGTTCTCTATCTGTTCAAATAGTACATAATTTTTATCAATATGAGGATACGTTTATTGAGGATGTGGAGCGTAACTTCCGACGACTTACTGGATATAGTGGCGTCGTTCACTCTGCGCATCCCCATGGGTCTAAGTGAGTGTCGGTTCGAAAATTGTACACTTGATTTTTCACAAAAAAAACAGCTGAAATTGTTTAGCTGCGACACAGCTGCGTGAGATATTTCAACTCGCCAACATGACCCACCTCACGGTGGGAATTTTCGTCATCACGAAGCCCAACTACACTCTGGTTGTCTTTCCCAACTCCATCGCTTTCTATCGGTTCACCAGATTCTGGAGCAGTGTGGCGACGGCCCTCAGGGCAAAATACAGTCTCGATGTGCCTAACCTGATTCCATCTGGATTCAACTGTGAAGAAGGCGGTTCCCAGGTCTCGAAACGATGTGAGTATTTTGATGATGTAATAAATGTTGTTATACAATTGTTCCAGAGTTGTCTGACAGCATGGAGGTCTGCTTTGGTGGACGCAGTGTCGACGCAGTCTCTGCCGCCAGTGCTGGCCGCTCTGCGTTCGGATGTGTGGATCCTCCCCCTGTCTCCTCCACTCTCTCGTCTGCAGGTTATATTCGTTATATACATTTTCCTTTATGTTGTCTACTAGATTATCAGTAAACATGGTATCAGTCATGTCTGTTTCGACTCCCACTATAGGTGCTCCCGCGACTCTCACCACTACTGACCAGCCTGCCGCCTCTCCCAACGGAGGTTAATTGATTTAGATGTTATCTTTTGTCTTTTTTCGTAGAAATCTAAATATACGGGTTATTCAGGAACTACGGCTGGAAGCGACACCCAGGTTGCCCAGGTCACCGAATCCGGCGAAAAACTGACCGTTGATGCTATGCTCCTCATCCTCAAATCAAAGGGTTTCTGTGGAAACGCCGATGACCTCAAGAAGATGTTTAACTAGTACTGAAGAGTCATCTTCCCTTGTTGATAAAAAAATGTTGAAAAAAGCTCATAATTGATTTGTTCAAAAATATTGGTTGAATTGACCATTATATATTTCATTTCATTATTTGATGTCATTATTTTAAACTTTCATAAGCATGCTCTCTCAAGAGCAGTTAGAGAGGATAGCAAAAAACCGGGCGGCAGCTCTTCAAAGAAGAGCGGAGTGCATACTGAGAGACGTGCGTTTTTTTATTGTTAAAAAAGTCCATATATTGTTTACGATCTTCTAGCTGAAGAAGCGCAAGTTCTCCGCTACTCCTGCCAAGGCTGCGCCCGCCAAGAACGACTTCTCATCATATGATTCGGACTCCGAGAATGAGGCTCCCAAAAAGGTGAATAGGTTGCATTTGAGTGTGTCTTATTTGCATTTCATGATGTATTTGATTTTTCAGGCTGCTCCCGTGAAGGCCACCACGGTCAAGGCTGCGCCCGCCAAGAAGGACTCTTCTTCGTCGGATTCCGATTCTGAGGATGAGGCCCCCAAGAAGGCTGCTCCCGTGAAGGCGACCCCTGCTAAGGCTGCGTCCGCCAAGAAGGATTCGGACTCCGAGAATGAGGCTCCCAAAAAGGTGAATAGGTTGCATTTGAGTGTGTCTTATTTGCATTTCATGATGTATTTGATTTTTCAGGCTGCTCCCGTGAAGGCCACCACGGTCAAGGCTGCGCCCGCCAAGATGGACTCTTCTTCGTCGGATTCCGATTCTGAGGATGAGGCCCCCAAGAAGGCTGCTCCCGTGAAGGCGACCCCTGCTAAGGCTGCGCCCGCCAAGAAGGATTCGGACTCCGAGAATGAGGCTCCCAAAAAGGTGAATAGGTTGCATTTGAGTGTGTATTATTTGCATTTCATGATGTATTTGATTTTTCAGGCTGCTCCCGTGAAGGCCACCACGGTCAAGGCTGCGCCCGCCAAGAAGGACTCTTCTTCGTCGGATTCCGATTCTGAGGATGTGGCCCCCAAGAAGGCTGCTCCCGTGAAGGCGACCCCTGCTAAGGCTGCGCCCGCCAAGAAGGATTCGGACTCCGAGAATGAGGCTCCCAAAAAGGTGAATAGGTTGCATTTGAGTGTGTATTATTTGCATTTCATGATGTATTTGATTTTTCAGGCTGCTCCCGTGAAGGCCACCACGGTCAAGGCTGCGCCCGCCAAGAAGGACTCTTCTTCGTCGGATTCCGATTCTGAGGATGTGGCCCCCAAGAAGGCTGCTCCCGTGAAGGCGACCCCAGCTAAGGCTGCGCCCGCCAAGAAGGATTCGGACTCCGAGGATGAGGCTCCCAAAAAGGTGAATAGGTTACATTAGAGTGTCTTATTTGCATTTCATGATGTATTTGATTTTTCAGGCTGCTCCCGTGAAGGCCACCACGGTCAAGGCTGCGCCCGCCAAGAAGGACTCTTCTTCGTCGGATTCCGATTCTGAGGATGAGGCCCCCAAGAAGGCTGCTCCCGTGAAGGCGACCCCTGCTAAGGCTGCGCCCGCCAAGAAGGATTCGGACTCCGAGAATGAGGCTCCCAAAAAGGTGAATAGGTTACATTAGAGTGTCTTATTTGCATTTCATGATGTATTTGATTTTTCAGGCTGCTCTCGTGAAGGCCACCACGGTCAAGGCTGCGCCCGCCAAGAAGGACTTTTCTTCGTCGGATTCCGATTCTGAGGATGTGGCCCCCAAGAAGGCTGCTCCCGTGAAGGCGACCCCTGCTAAGGCTGCGCCCGCCAAGAAGGATTCGGACTCCGAGAAAGAGGCTCCCAAAAAGGTGAATAGGTTGCATTTGAGTGTGTATTATTTGCATTTCATGATGTATTTGATTTTTCAGGCTGCTCCCGTGAAGGCCACCACGGTCAAGGCTGCGCCCGCCAAGAAGGACTTTTCTTCGTCGGATTCCGATTCTGAGGATGTGGCCCCCAAGAAGGCTGCTCCCGTGAAGGCGACCCCAGCTAAGGCTGCGCCCGCCAAGAAGGATTCGGACTCCGAGGATGAGGCTCCCAAAAAGGTAAGTAGGTTACATTAGAGTGTCTTATTTGCATTTCATGATGTATTTGATTTTTCAGGCTGCTCTCGTGAAGGCCACCACGGTCAAGGCTGCGCCCGCCAAGAAGGACTCTTCTTCGTCGGATTCTGATTCCGAGGATGAGGCTCCCAAGAATATCACATATTTTGACTGGCGTAAACGTAGCATGTTTTAAACGTTGTGAACACAATAAATGTGAAGGTTATTCGATGTGTTACTTTTGTAAAATTAAGTGAATGATTTGGATCATGGGAAAATGTTTACCACTATTTAGAATATGCTAATCTCAAAATAGCATGCTTATCTCATATCGCATATGCTCCATTTTGCCACCAGAGACCTTTGATTTTTTGTTAGAAAAAAAGGTAATCAGACACCTGTTCGACATGACTTACGCATGAAATGAACGAACACATGACAGAAATGATTGATAGAGATGAAACAGAAAGGGAGTATTACAGAGACCAGGAGTGAAACACATCTGACAAAGATTTATGTAGCAGCTGAAAAAAGAGACGAACCACTAGAACCCTCTCGTTATCTTCTAGCAGATCCAGCGATTAGAGCGACTAGGGTCAAATGATAACAATTCACATTGCTATATAGTCATATCTCATATTGTTGTCAAAGTCCGCATTGGAAGAGAGGCACCAACGTCCACCTAAAACCTAAAATCTGTTTTTGTGTATAACAAATTATAATATTTTCAATGCAATTATAATCAAATTTTCATATCTCGTCACGCCCCGTCAAAACATCACATACCTTTTCAATTCAGATGTGAAGTGCCGCTGATTGCTCTAGCCCACACATGTCTTCCGTCCTCTCACAAAGAAAACAAGAAAATTTGTGCGGTCCAGAGCAACCAGCAGCTGGTATCGAAGGAATATAGAAAATGACGGTAGAAATATAGCATATATATATTTGTAGAAATTGAACACGATCGTCACACCTGAATCAGAATTATAAGTAAAAACATGATCGTGAACGACATTCGCGCGATGAACAAGACAATGTGAAGAATTGTGTTTGGGTAACGAACACACAAACACACGGAACCGATTTGAACAGAGAGAGGGAGAGATTGGTGCCTATAAATTCGTGTGATACCAAGTGAAAAAGTTGTAAACACTTTCAGAAAAATATAGGATTTGAGAATAACGGGCGCGAATGAATGGGGCGATGCTTATCGAATTTCCGAGAGAGGAGAGCCCAGTGAGGGAAAAACACGCACAACAATCGCTGTTTGCCTGTCTGACCGCGCGAATGAATAGGGCAGTGCGAATAGGGGTGGCGGGGCAGTGAACACAAATATCGATTTGCCGAGAGAAGATGGCACAGTAACGGAGACACACGCGCACAGTTTGTCAGCTCGCGCAATCACTACCTACCAATTCGACAGACCGACATTAGACAGTAGATAAGAAATTGTAAACTCATTAAAATACAGCAATATGATACTAGACAAATTAGTTATGCCAAATTGGTCCGTGAAATTCACTAGCTTGTGAAGCAAAACGTGAATGCGTTTTCATTCTTAATCATGCCAGAGAGGACTAGAAGAGACCACTTGAATACGTAATGATACATCCAAAAACAAGAAGCACACGTAGTAATAATCTTAGTTAGCGGCTAGACTACACGACGGCCGGCGGGAAAGAAAGAATCGTGGGAGCAATATGCGCGCGAGAGCGCAGAGAAATGAGAGCACATTTGACACCCTGCCCATCAGCAAAAAGATCACATATAAAGAAACAAAGATATGACAACTTTTATATTTTCAATGCATAAGAATGAAATTCTAAAATATGAATCATTTCATGAATCTATGGTGAGCCCGCAAAAGAGATCAACTCTTTTCACGAGAGACATCAGAATTGTTATACAAAGATCAGAACCAGTTGGATGGTTTTTTCATCTTGACAAAACTTGACAAGGGTACCCAAAGTCGAACCTGCGCATGGGTGCTTGGTCAGCGAGAGCGCTCTCGCTACGCCACTACGCAACACCACTACGCCACGTGGTCATGTGAGATGATCAGCGAAATAGAAATATGAACACCATGGAAAATCTGCATTGCATTCCGTTTAGTATTCTGTATATTCAAAATCTACGATAATGTTTTCATTAAAAAAATCATGAGCTAACTGCGAGCCGAATATAATCTAAAGAGGGAAAAAGTTAGAAGAAAATTTCTTCCTAGAAAATGTGGGAAGAGGTTTTGGTTCGCTGGTTCGCTAGTTGCTTATAATAATATATTTCGGCAAACGAGTAAGTAAGCGAGTGATTCAGCGTTACAAATGTCTGTTTTTTTTCAAAAATAATAATATAATAAAAAGGGAACAAGCTGCAACTGACCCGGGAACTGACATTTATCGCATACAAACTTGAACATTGTTTTAACTTTGTCTGCGACCGATTCGTGAGCAAAAAGATATTCTCTTTCGGAAAGTACATAAAAGAGTAAAGAGATGGTTTGTTTTGATCTGATTCAAGAAAAGCACATGCATAAAATCTCTTCGCAGCTAACTAAAACATCAAACGAAGAAACAAAGTTGCATCGCGATGAAGAAACAATCATCGGCAGCGATGATCGCAAAAATTCAAATTTCCCGCTTGAATTACATAGCAAACCCGGTTTGTATCGATAGCTGCGCACGTCTTAGGTATATTCACCGCACTTGATGTCTCTCTTGCAACTAGCCTTCGTGGTTTTGTGGATAACATCCACAAAACGTCATACTGGTGTGACTATCCCGGTTTCGATCCCCACTGCAGCCGCATGTTTTGCGTAAATCCTCATGTGTTTTCTGCCCGCTTGGGAGCAAGCAAAGAATTGCGGGAAATTTGAAAATTTATGATCAGCATTCTATTTGAATAGGCCCCTGTATCTTTAATATGATTTTTAATAATACTCCGAGTCAAAAACAAGTCGCCACTGTTCTTTTAAACCGATTCTACTAGTAATTGCCCCCCCCCCCCTGCTAACCGGCGACAGTAACAATGGCGGAGTTGAATTGCTGTGAATGAACGACGAAACCGAGAAATTGAAGAAGAGATGCAATATAGCATGAAAATGCAATATACCCACAAAAAACCCACCGACGACAAGGAGGAGCCGAATGACGTATGGATCGACCGTGAGCAAGTATGCTAATGAACGCGAGAAGTTCAAGAACGTTCCACGGTAGTGGCAACGTGGTACAGAAGGCTCATGAGTTCAAAAATGAATCAGGGCCGCATTATGTACTGTTAAAAAAGAATTTTTTTTTGAAAACTGTTAACCAACGGATGAGGCTTTGCTGTGAAGAGGAATACCCTTCAAGAAGCCATCCGAGAAAAACCTTTGTACAACCCCAAGTTTTTTTTTGCGTTTTGATTTATGTCTGCACCTATGGGTGAACCATAATTACTATTTGCGATCGATGTCGTCGACTGGCCGACCACTGACGTTGCGCGACTCTCATTTTGTGAATTTTGTACCCCTTTTTTCAAACGAACTGATAAAATGAGTATATGAAAATAAAAGAAAACAACAAAGGATTAGAACAAGCGTGTGTGAATTTATGATCAATTTATCTCATTAAAAAACTATTTTTGTACAGCAACAGTGTAATTCGATGATTTACTAGACGCGAAGTCTAGAAGCGCGCCATGTTGTGCTTGAAAAAAAAACGTCGAATGCATTATAGTCGGATTGGATCCTATATGCCATCCGTGACATTTCACATGTTGTGCAGTCTTGTGCAACACAACTTGTATGTCATCAAACATCCAAAACGCTTCCATGAGTAGGAATCGAACCCGTGGACAGGTCGCGGCGATTGTGCGCTGGCGGCGCACACTACCACATAGAGGCAGTGGTTAAAAGATCGAAAAGAGAGCTCATCTAGCTCCACTGGCCTCTTCAATGTACAATGATGAGAGATAACGAGCAAACATATCTGCGAAATTCAATGACCTCTCAGTATGAGCCTCAATGGCGCAATGGTAGAGCGCGCCGCCAGCACGCGATCGTTGCGAGCTGCCCAAGGGTTCGATTCCCTCTCACAAAGCGTTTTGGATATTTGAAGACAAACACGTTGTGTTGCACGAAACTGCACAACATTTGAAATGTCACGGATGGCATATAGGATCCAATCCGACTATACACCGGCCGACTCTACAAAAGCAAGTTTCAAAGGATAGCACGAGAAAACCAACGAAATAGAACGATTACCATAGACTCAGGAAAACTTGCAAAACAAAACTAAATATGCTCGATATACGTTGAAAGTGATTTTCTGTCGATGTATTGCAAGAAAAAAACATTTCATTACGACGTTTCGCTGTTATGGTAACATCAGGAAAAGTTTGTAAAAATCTGACAGAGCTCAAAAACAGCTCACAAGGAGTGTCGTTTAGGTCACAGAAGCCGATGGTGACCAAACTGATATCAAAGATACCCTAGGAGGTCACTAGTCGAAAACCGTTTTCAAATCCACAGGACCGGCCATACGTTTCGAGATATTTACGTTTCAAATTTTGGAGCTAAACCGTGTGGATTGCATTTGCGGCCTGTCACTCCATTCGCGCGAGCTGTGAAACAGCGGCGGTGGCCTAGTGGATAGAGCGGCCGTCTTTCAAGCGGTAGGCTGTGGGTTCGCTCCCCGGATATGCTTTTCATTTTGCCGAGTGTTTTCGGACTTGTACTTTTCTGTTCGAGTGATTGGAGTCACGCATGGTGAGGGGATCATGTGGAAACCTTCGTCAGTATTATTTTTCGATTTTTTTGGAAATGAACTTAAAAGAACGCAACCATTTTGTAATGAGCCCTCAACAAGACAAATGACCGTTCGATTTGAAAAAAAAAGAAGATGATAGGAGTTTTCTACCAAATGCCCAATCGCCACCAAAAGTACAAGTCCGGAAAGAATCGGCAAAATGAAAAGCATGTCCGGAGAGCGAACCCACACCCTACCGCTTGAAAGACGGCCGCTCTATCCACTAGGCCACCGCCGCTGTTTCACAGCTCTCACGAATGGAGTGACAGGCCGCAAAAGCAATCCACACGGTTTAGCTCCAAAATTTGAAACGTAATTATCTCGAAACGTATGGCCGGTCCTGTGGATTTGAAAACGGTTTTCGACTAGTGACCTTCTAGGGTGTCTCTGATATCAGTTTGGTCACCATCGGCTTCTGTGACCTAAACGACACTCCTTGTCAAAAACAAAACAAAAAATCGATACGCAATAAAGAAAAAAGTGCCGCAAATCAATGTACGTTGATGATGACTACATAAGAAAAACCTGAGGCAACCAGGGAGTGCTACTTGGTGGATCGGAAAAGAGAGCGAGAGGTTGGGAGAGAAAAGGTGATAGGCACGAGGGACGTGGGTGAAGCAAAAATAGGTTAATCGCTTTTTGCCACCGCCGTGCGGCTATATAGCTCGAGTTGCTAGTTTGAAACCGATTTGCGAGACAAAATTTATATGACTTCGACAATAGATCGTTGCGCGGAATGCGGGTGAATGGATTGAATGCAGGCATTGAATGTACATGATAGTTCTGCAACTACATAGCTCAAACGCGTGTTACTACTCATGCAAAGCATTTGCCGTAGACATGACTCAAGTCAGCGAGATCTGGCCATAACTGCGCACACACGCATGGAGCAACAAAAAATTTAATGATCTCCGTTTGTTTGAGAACATGTTTTTTCGTGGCGGAAAAAATGTGCAACAGCGAGTTGAAACATTTGAAAGCAGTCGCCACTATATTAACGTGTCCCCACGGGATGTTCCCCTCTCATGCCAGGTGATAACAATTGACTATAACATTTATCTGCATAGATAGGTACAGGATAAAAGGTTACGCCACACACACACGTTAGTCCGCCACACGCGTCCGCCACACCTATCACACACCCTTCTCTCGCCCTTCGGGCTCGCCTCTATTGCTCGGTCTCTGACCCCGCCTCCTGCGCACTCACTCGCGCATTACACATCAGCTACACATATACATGACAATATCTTTTAGGAGTGCACCCTCTGGTTTTGAAGTTGAGTTAGCATTAAAATATTGAAATATGTCATAAGTAGCGTACTTTCTCTTTCTCATAGAAAAATTATGCTCAAGTCGCCTTCAAGTTTGTGTAATTTGCGCTCGAAAAAGTGTACAGAAATGTGCACAAACGTGCACGGTTGATGATGGTTTCTCCAACTTCCCGCCATTCGCGGCATGTGGTCCAATAGATGCAAGTGTATCATTTTTGATGAATTTTCACATTCCGATGCTAACTCAACTTTGAAAACCAGAGGGTACACTCCCTTTGAAAAGATAGTTTCATAGTACGCCAGCGGAACTGCGATTGGATTTTTTTTTGATGACAGTCGGTCGTGTCTGAGGAGCATTTCTGTCATAGGCAGCGCGCGCTACTCGTCGGCGCTCTCTCAAATCACATAGTGTTTCGCCCTTTTGATGTGAATGCGAGTTCCACTTAAAAGCGCAAGCCACGCAAACGCGCAATACTTAAATACGCAAAAATCTATAGGTTTTGTTTTTAATTGATACATTGTGAACTAACATATAGATATGGAACCTCTCATTTTTATGTGAAACTGTTCCTCTCAACACGTATTCGTGATCGTGAAAGCAATTAAACGCTTTTATGGAACTTCTTATATCAGTTGTATGGACTTTTTTTTATCACATTGTTTATTTCCTAAGTTGTCCGTATAGTCATCACCGGAAATTTTTCTGGCCGTCGAACAATATAGGTAGTGAGCCATCGGAGAACAACTTTTCGATAAGGCTTGTTCACGAACAATAGTGCAAAAACAGACGTTGTCGAATACATAGAAAACAGTGGGAACACCCACTCGCTGTTGCCTGAAAAAAATGTTTTTGGAGCTCAAGTAAATAATAATTTACAGCTGTTGGCGAACTCTACTTTAAAGACTATTGCAATGAGTACGTAAACAGACGGAAAAACGACAAGAAGAAACGGGAGTAGCGTCTGTGAATCAACGATCGATTCACTTCATGAAAAAAAAACAAATTTTTTTTACTTGAGCGGCAACATCGTGAATCGATGCTTTGATAGTCGCGAAGGTTGCAGGCGCCATGTTGTGTTTGAATGAAATTAAAAACTTGAACGAAAAATACAGTAAAGTTAAAATGTTGGAACTCAGTAAAGCAATAAAACCCTGAAAAACAAAAAAAAAGTTTTTTTTTCATTTCAAAAATAAATTTTAATCAAACAAAAACTAACGATGATGAAAAAAACTGAAACTACAATGATCAGCGAATCGTCAGAATCGAAGATTAACAACATCCAATCGTGAGCGTGATATTCGTCGAAAAGCCATAACACATCAGAAAATTCCTGAAATTTTTTTTGTTGTTTATACATAAATATCACACAATCGCGTAAGAATCGGACGAATTTCAGGCAGGTGGAACCTAGGAGCAAAGCGCGGTTTTGAGGGTTTTCAAGGGTGCTCTACACGGTAGTATAGGTGATTTTGTTCCAATATGCAAATTTTATCAGTTTGGTCAGTTAGACCATGACCTCAAATCAGTCAGTTTTTGTCCAAAACATTTTTTGAAAAGCTTGTTAGATTCGCCCTAAAAGATAAGATTTTTGTATATAAACATTTTTTTTCATAAAAGAAGAAAGAAAAAAGTCATGATAAAAAAATGAAAAGAAATAATATTTTTTGAGATTTTTCCGCCTCGATACAACAACAGCAATCAACACCATTCGATTAAAGGTACAGTGGCGCATTATTTTGACCCCCCGTGCCATATTTGATCCATGAAAACGTAAAATAAACAAAAATTGAACGATATGAGGCCGTTAGAGCGTTACCCAGACAATTACCCAAGTCAGTTGGGTATCGGAAAGTTCAAACTTGCGCCATTTAGTAATGGAGCGCTGTAATTCGAAATGTGATTCAAGTTGGTCGCGATAATTTCAAAACGGGCGCGAAACTGCCTGGAACATGTGCAATTATTTTCGAAATGAGCTGTTTTCTTATGTTTATGATGTTTTTTATTTGTTTTATTATGAATAACTCATGTAACACTTTCATTTAGTTGTATGCATCACAATCATGTTAGTGCGGCTTGTTGTATCGCTCGTTTTTGCGTTGGTTTCCGACAATTACATTGGTATTTCTCCCATGTTTTGTAGTTTTGTATTGTTGCATGTACGTAATTTGTTTGTCAGTTATATATTCGCCACCTATTCAATGTTAATTGAGTGTGATTGCAGTGCCGGTTCGTTGCGTGCTGATTGGAGCTGCGCCGCCTGGCCGCGGAGCGCGAGCAGTGCGCCCTCAGTGCACCCGTCGCTCACCCCTCTTCCCACGTAGTACTCAAGTGAGTGTGTTTCCAGTGTGTAACGTTTGTTTCCTGTGTGTAATGTTCGATGAATGTGTATAATGTTGTTGTTTCTTTATTGATGCATGACGTTTGATATGTTCAATTCCAGCGCGAGTTACTGTGCGTGCTGCCCACCGAGCCGGCCTGCCTCTCCATCTTCAACCGCCTCTCCCCAATCACGTGAGTATAACCTTATGTTTATGTGTTCATAAGTACACCTGCTGTTTAGATTGCGCCGTCACGATGTTCGCTCCGAGCCTCAAGATCTCAAGATCCCGAGATCCTCAAGATGGAGCAGTATTCGCCAAATGTTTGTTACTACCGTTTTCTGCTTTTTACGTTTGTAAATTGTGTCTCTTGTTATTATGTATATACCAGTATGTTCGACAAGTTTATGTTGACATATAACAGATCGTGATAAATGTAATTGAACGTGCGGCTGGGCATGTCGTGTGGTTGCATGTTGCATTTCGGAAAGGTACGATGTGAAACATATATATTCTGTTCGTTGAAATGCGATGCATTCGCACTGGTATTATTAGCGCTTTCGATAAAAAGAGTGCAAACCCGGCGCGTCTCACACGCTGGCGGCGGCTGGGCTATATAAGCGACGCATGAGAGTCACTTACAGACAGACGAACGGATTCTATGTGAAACATACAATCTCCCTTTTCGTTTGTTCGTGTTGCTTTCGCACCGGTGTTATCAGCGTTTTCTTCATCCATCACCTCGTTGATCTCTATGGCTCAAGTGGTTAGTGAGATGGCTGGTGATCTGAAGGTCGCGGGTTCCAGTCCTCCCTCCCCGTTTTGCGAATATAACTGTTCTTCACACAGCGCAATAATACGCGCGAAATTTGAAAATTTCATTACCCAACGGCTCTACTAAACGCCCCTGTTCCTTTAAACGCGTTCGATTAGAATACTATGAATTTTTTCGTAAAAATCTGGTGTTGCCTTTTCTCCCATCCAGAGCGATGAAAAAGGCCCGAAATCGGGAATTAGCGTTTTCCCGCTGTTTTCCAATTCTTTCGTTTCGATACAACAGAAACCACTACTATATTCGGATTCTACATCTTTTTATCAGTATATGTGATGGTGTTTAGCCAAATCCGGTGTTGCCTCTTCGCTCATATATATATATATATATATATATATATATATATATATATATATATATATATATATATATATATATATATATATATATATATATATATATATTTATATATGAGCACGTATTTGATTATTAAATTATGTAATTATGTAAAATTAATTATTTACACTTGTGTTTGCAGAGGCAAGTTTGAGGTGTCAATTAGTCATATACAACAATAATATTTCATAAAGTTTAGTTTTGTGTATTGAAAAAAAATATAGTTTCGTAATTATCGAAGTTCGACATGTTCATCCTTGAGAAACATTCATGATAAAAAAGGAGTGGTTTCCCTTCAAGTAACTCTGACTGCACTGCTATTGCCCCTAGTAAACCACATGCCGAAAACTTGTCTGTTTTTTTTACATAGACGGTTTAAAATCAACTCACGGTGGATACTTGCTCTCTAGTAGGTGGAAGAACAGCTAATTCGTAACAGCACCACCCAAGCGCAAAAGGCAAAACCACAACAATAGGATAGTATGATAAATACATTTTGGTTTTGTGGTTGTAGAATTGTTTGCATTTGTTCGTGGCACTGCAAACTGACTGAAAAGTACGTGATTCTGGACTCTGAACTTGAAAGTTGGTTTTTTTTTAACGAAAAATCGGAAGAAGTAAATCTGTACGATGGTGACTCCAACAAATGCTAAACAAAATACACCGAAACACTGAAAAAAAAGTTTTGCATGAATTGTTTTTTTTCTTCTTACCGTAACAATAAAGACATCCAAATGGATGACTGTACCAACCCATCCTGCTGGAAAACCCATGGGGTACGGTAGAAACACGACTGGTTGAGTGCTGACAACAAATAAGTCCCATAGCAGAACAGCGAACGGAAAAAAAAAGAAAGTATAACAACTGTGTAGGTTATGCATACCTGGTGCCATAATAAATGCAGCCTGAACGCATGCATTGCCTTCGGAGATTGAAATAAAAGAAAGTAAACCGCAAGAAATGTGAACGGAATAGAAATAAAAGCCGAATATTGCATGTAGTTTCTGATAAACGGCTGATCACAAAACGTTAAGTTCAATGTCATGCTTCAAGGAAAACGTAGTCAATAGGAAATTGGAAGCTGAGAGAACATATGCCGCCAGCAGGTGAAATGAAAATTGTTTTTTTTCTTGATGAATGGTGTTACTCATGCTTCCATTAGAATTGGCATTTATATATCGTTTATAACGTCAGAAAAACAGTGATGTAATGTTTTACAATTACAAATAGAGTTTTGCAAATGATGTATAACACGTAGTCAACAATCGAAGGATGTATAACACGTATGTAGTCAACAATCGATTACGGAATGTTTACAAAAATCTCGCAAAAAACAAATTGTTGCCGAAATCGACGCTCTTTCTCTCTCTCCCCCCGCACACACACACACGGACAGTCAGCCCCCTTCTCTCTTCCCACTCCCTCTCAGCAATGCCCGACGACATCCCCAATGTTCCCCGTCACAGAGGCAAGAAGAACGGACCGCAGGGTGAGTGTCCGTTTGTTGCTGGTGGTTTTTGTGTTTATTGCCGCGAGTGAATCAGTGTGTATGATGATGATGGTGAAGGAAGGGAAAGTGATACTTGCCCATTCTAATGCTGTGCGCTGCAGACACTGCGTGGAAGCAGCAGCGTCTGCCCGCACTGCGCCCCATTCTCGACGCCAGGTGAGACTGTCTTCTTGAACTCACCGCAACTTATCCACGTATCAAATTAAACTCAGATTGCGAAAATCGCGCGTGGCGCGTGTTAATGTTCAAATACTGATTCGAACACAGAAAAACTTTGATCAGCAAGGTAGAGATCGCTTCAATGTAGTCTATTCCGACGTTTTCACTCTCCATTGACCAGTGTGATTATTCACGATCCAATATGTGTATCACCAACTTCTCTCAATACGCAATACCTTTTGTTAGGAACAAGAATATTTCACGCTACATTCCGTTCGAATTTTGTAAACTTACTGATGGTACCGGTTGTGATTTAAGGAAATGAGCTTTTTGATGATAGTCAAGGCTAAAAGTAGAACTTTCGACAGCGTGATTAAACAAAATTATTCAGCAAAGAGTACATGTAATTAGCAAAGCACACATCCGGTTTCGGTCCCTTCCACCAGACCGAATGTGTGATCCTACCGGCCGGGACCATCATCAATGATGAGCCGGATATAAAGGATGTTTTCTGGCCTTTTGTTGAGTCTTGAAATCTTTCAACTAGTTTATTTTCAAGACATTGATCAGTATCATGACACAACAGTATTGTACGAAATTCGATTGTTATGCCCTACTTTCAGTTACTCGGCTTATAAATTTTTTCGAACCACTTACTTGTGCGTGAGGCAAGATTTCGAACTTGCATTGGTCGAACTCACACTTTTATAATTCACGTCAAAGTTGTTTTCATTTATGTGTTCTATTGTTCAAAACAAAACTCAGTATCGGACTCCAATTGTGTCATATTTGAAATTCTCACTTCATCATACGATCATAGACAAGTTCTGATGAAACGTTTTATTGACGTGGCAGACGGTCAGGCATTCAGTTGGAGTGCGTCACAACGTCACGTCGCTGTGTTGGTGTGATGTGGTGGGTTGGGTGCGTGTGTGGAGTCAGAGCAGATGGAGGCGGGCTTGAGGGCGAGCGCCGCGCGGTGCGACGCGCTCGAGTCGCCCACGTACAGCCGACACGAGCACAACGCGCGCCGCAAACACTGGTTCACCGCCACCATCACCACGCTGAAAGAGTGAGTCTCTCGGTCTGTTGATGCTCGCCAAATGAACAGTTACCTCTTTCTCATGGTTTCTGATCATTCTTGTTTTATGTGTCATGTCACGGTTTTTCGAACAACGAAAGTTCTACGCATGTGAAGCAATTTTCATTTCATGTGAGGTCTGCCGCTGTAGCGAAAAGTGCGATGGACAAGGAGAGGAGAGTGAATGGGAGTGTAAGCAGCGCTCACCTCTGCGCGGCTTGACACACGAGCCAGATGAATGTGGTGAGGAGGAAGTGCAGGAAGCGATTCGACGCGAACGAGGCGAGGTTGAAGCACACCTGGAATACATCCAGCTGAGAAAGACGTTCTCACACTGTACCTGTACTCTTTTTTGATATCCTGCTGACATTTACTTGATTAGCATTACAGATCATTTATCAACAATACTCACTTGTGTGGTGATGAAAAGAAGAGTGGAACAGATGACCTAGAATAAATTACTTTGCATTGGTCGAGTCTACCTACAATCAAAGTTGTTTTCCACCGTTTATCAGAAACTCAGTTCAACATGAACTACAACATGAGGTTGTAAATTTGCAGAACTTCTAACAGTATTTCGACGTCTTTATTTTTTTGTATTTCCTTCTTTTTACGAACATCATACACAACTACTATTTTTGTACATCCAATTATCCAACTCACCAGAAAGAAGAACTTGTATTCGCTGCTTTTCCGGCGATCACACAGAAAACGTTTCTGAATAGAAAATGGCTTCGTTAATCGCTGTTGTCTTACTACTTGTAAAAGACTGTGAACTTTTGATTGGAGAGAAATGACATACTGAACGAGTTCCAAACATCTTTGATTAAACCATAAAACAGTACGAGTCACATTTCTTTCAATTGTTTCCTATTCTTTCTGTCCTTTGAGTCGTAACTGTTTTTTTGAGCCGATTGTGAGTGATGAAGAGAACTGATAATCGTGTTCTATTTTTACCACTGCTACCATGAATTAACCAGAGAACACAAAAAAAAACAGGGAAGAGAGACCGAGAGACTCACTCGCTTGATATTCAGTATGGCAAGTGTATATGCATCCATCAGTACCATAGAGAAGAGCAGTCCACAGATGAACACAAGATCCATCCAAAACTGAAAAAAATTCGTCTCCGCAAGCAATTCGTTTTTACAACGAAATTTCTCGGTTTTTGTCCTGGATCACTGTACAATGATCAATTTTCAAAAATCGAAAAACAAGCGCTACTTGGGATGAGTCTTTTACACAACATTTCCAAATTTCAGCCCTTTAGCTCGATTCCGAAGGAAGTTATTTCCAAAACAGTTTTTCACTTCAGGAATACGCGGTTTTAGGCGTTATCGATTGTTATACAATTTAGTTTTACAGTTATCAAAAATCGGAAAACAAGCAATTATCGGGAATACTCCTGAAAATATATTGTGAAAAGGACGAACTAATTGACTTTTCCCGAACGGAGTTATTTTCAAAAAACCGATCTCTTTGGCGCATTCGCATCTAATCTACCATTCTTATGAAGTGATTCACATGCGCTTGCGCTGCGAAAAACGCGCAATGAGACCGCCAAGCGAAAAATCACTGCTGCCGTATGAACTTGGACCGGCGATAAAGCCACCGAAAGGTGTCTGGGAGATAATCGGAAAGGCAACTGTCGTACGATAAACGATAAACCGGGGGGAGGCCTATAACTCAATTCGTCTCTCTTGCTTGTTTCTCCCACCTTCTTGTTTGTGTCCTCCGCCTATCTCTCTTTCTTCCCCCATCTCTCTCTCTCTCTCTCTCTCTCTCTCTCTCTCTCTCTTTTGTTTCACTTTTTCTCTCCCTCCTATTTCTCTCACCTGCAATCTCCTTCCACATGCAGTCTCCTCAAATCGGAATCCGAGTGATAGGCGCTCAAAAAGGAAGTGACAGCCGTCTGAAAATAAACTTTATCCACATATATGGTTAGCTTTTTTTTTTAATTATTTTCACATGGCTGATTTAAAAAAAGACTCGAATACGTTTATCAACCCATGTAATGTTCATCACTCAGATTTCCTATTCATCTCGTTCACCAAACAATGCAGAAGTCTCGGAAACTTGGCGGAATAACTAAGTTTTTCTAATTCGGTATATTACCATGAAAACTGTTCATTCAAATCTGTTATGTTATGAAGAAAGTAATCTTTGCAACACATCATTGAAATGGCTTTTTTCTCGTCCCGCCATATCATTCTTACGCTCATAAATGATTCGCATAGTATAGTGTTCGTAGTCTAATAGTGTACCTAATGTACAAGGGTACAAGGACAGAGATCCGTAGTTCGCTTAAAGTACAGTAATTCATCAAAACTAGCAACATCATAATAAGATAACAGAAATATCGTGTTGTATTTTCGATAGTTGAGAGTAGTTTGGTAAACATGTCGCACCGCACAGGGTGAGGGACGCTGCGGCGAGTGCTATGAGTACGCAGGCAGTGCTCATTGCCCTGCAACGAGCCAGCGAGAACACACAGCCGTAGTGCGTCGGCCATCTGCAAACACAACACACTCCAATACCCACCTTTTCGCCACAACAAGCCTATTTGCGGGCAAGCGAGCATGATTTAAGTCATGCGTTAGCCATCAAATGTTAGAGTGCAATGATTGAACCGAAGAAAAGCAAAGAGTGGCTATCGCAAGAAGTGGGGCTGTGGACAGTTCGCGTTTGTTAGAGTTAGAGAAACAGGGTTATCGGAACAGGGTGTCGTATACGTACTTCTCATGAGTATTCTTGAAATATAACGACTACTGAACTTCAGATATTGAACAATGTTTCGCTCACCTCACTGCTACCATTCGATTGAGTGATAAGAGGAATGAAAGGAGAAGGGTAGAGTACTGTAGCCACAGAGCGAGTGAACCGGCGATCACAGAAGACACCAACGAAAAGTCCCTGAAACCAGTTCTCAATCTGTCCTTCAGTTCTGTTCTGACTTCTATTTTTAACCATTCACCAATTTGTATGATGTAGTAAACGACGTAAACAATTACGTGTAGTGCAAGTATTTTAAGTATTCAAGCTGAATGAAACATCATCGTAATTAACACACTCTCGTAGCGTAGACTACTATACCAGAAGTGAGCCTACGAACAAGAACAAGTTTATTCACAACCACAGCTTCAAACACCTTTTTCAATATGTTTTTGCAGCAAGAACATTGATTAACGTAGAACTTTTGTGTGGCAATTTATAACTCAGTGTCAGTCATTGTGTGACTAACACTAACTCACAAACACAAACACCATTGAAAGTTGAGTCGGTCTGCGGAAACAAAATAGTTTGCTTTCTCACAACTGTGATTATCTTTTAAAAGGACTTCCGTAAGAGAAGAGTTTGTGTTACCCAACGTAATGCAACAAAAGTTCATGCATTTTATCAATCGAAATAGTAAACAAACCTGCTCTTTCTGCAATAAAAACTATTGCGAGCAAATGTTGTACGTCGGAAAATTGATTTCGGTATCTGATCGATTATATATATCTTGTTGAACTATTGGAGCAGGTTTGTGTACTATTTCGATTGATAAAATGCATGAGCTTTTGTTGCATTACGTTGGGTAACACAAACTCTTCTCTTACGGAAGTCCTTTTAAAAGATAATGAATGTACTTTTATTGGATTTCATATAAATCTAATTGCATTAACATAAACCACAAAACATTTTTTTAAAAGAATCCAACTGTTCACCCATCTTGTTGAGTCCAAAATTGTATAAATTTTGCAAAAAAGAGTTTGGGCAATGCTGATAGGAAAATTTACAATCCCATTATCACTTCTATGTAAAATCATTTATTACAAAAGGGTTGCCACCAGCCGGAACCGAACTCGAGACATGTGTCTCAACGAGCGCAATCGCTAACCACAACACTACTGTGCGCACGACAGGGTACGCGATTTGAACGATATCAGTGCAATCCACAGGCAGTGCGGAATGTGCACTCCCTGTCTGCTGTGGGCAGCCGGTGCGCGCCACCCCCCCCCCCCCTAAAAAACCATCCGTACACAGGGGATTGCCTGCCCCTCAGGGGGCGCGCGCGCGTATCTCGCTTCCTACAACAGCTAGCGTTACCAAAATCGAAACTTAACCATTTTCTAACATCCTGATAACATCTATCAGCATCACATTGTTCTCGAAAAGATTCTAAGGGACCTTTCGTTCAGTCGCCTTTTGCCGATTCTAGCGCGCGACTAGTCTTAACACAAACCAACCAGCGCTGCCGCGCTGGTTGTAATTTGTTTCAAAAACAAGTCTACAAACGAAAAGTGCTATGATCTAAGACACTATGACACTATGACTACTATTGAAAACGGTTGAGTATCTATTAACGCCAGTGGTGACACTTCTAGCTCACATCAATGTGTTGGGCACGACCCAAACAGCGAACAGCCCAATGAACGCCGTCTCGAGAGAAAAATGCGTGGCTGCAAGGAGACCTGAAAATAGACAGTTCGCAAAATTATCTGTTTTTCTTGTCAAATGTATCTTAAAGTCCGACTAAACACAGATTTATGAGCCCTAATACGAGCCGATCTTGAAATCACTCTCGCTGTCTGCACTCTGACCCATATCAACCGATCGATATTTGTCGAGCGATTCGTGTTTGATTCAAAGAACGTAACCAGCAAACACAAAACAAGCTAGCAAACACCAACAAAACAGATAAAATGTTTGTTGTGAGCATAACGTGTCATAATTGAATGTTTTATTAGAACTAGAGTTTTTTGAAGTTTGTCTTGTGTTAGCGATGCTTTCCGGGAGCATTGCCGCTGCCAACAGGGGCGAGAGAGGTGGGAGGAGTGCGGGTCGGGCACTTTCATGAGAGGGGAAAGGTGGGACGAGGGCGGTGTTCCAGCCAGCGGCGTAGCACGGCTGCCACTCCGAGAGCAGCTCCGTCCGTCTGAAAAAAGTGATACAGAGGACGGTTAGAAGGAGAAAGAGATATCACACCTGGGCGAGCCGATGTGGCGGCAGCAGCAAAGTCGTTGTAGGCGAGGTGAGCATGGTTGTCCAGAGGCTCCAAGAAGACTCCAAAAACACCTTGAAAGAGATCATTACTCCTACGGAAACATACTTTACAGTACGCTCCAGTAATTCACTCTATCGTACCTTTCCACGCTCGATGCTGCTGCGCTTCCGGGATGTGCCTGCTTGATGGCAGCGGCTAACTTCTCCGGATGCTCCATCACGATTCAGGAGACATCAGCACTGTCTGACCACAATAAAAATAGATAATTGCACAACGGTGGATTTAGAACAAACCAACGTTCATTCGATTCGTAGCATTCGATGGCATGATCATCACAAACAAACATAATAATAAACAACATAAACAATTCACAAAATACAACAAAATAAGGGAAAATAGACAAAAAACTGAGGAACAGCTAGCTGATAGAGCTGGGTATGCACCGCCCGTGTCAGACAGTCAGACTATAGTCTCCTGGACATGTGCCAAGAGACTATTGAATCCCTCAGGGCGTTTGTGTGATTTTTTTCAAAAATATAATTTTCATTCCGTTTAACATATCGTGAATTTATCAATCTATCAGCACATATTATGATTTTTCTGTAAATCTCTGTTTAAACGTATTTTAAAGGAACAGTGGCGACTTATTTCTGCCACAACCTGCCACAACTCCTTATTTTCACACGAGCAAAACATTTGGCAGTAACCGGAATCGAATCCGCGAAGCTCGGGGGCCACAACTCAGCGCACATGCACTAAGCCATGAAGCAAGTGAGAGGGCGTCGTTCATTTACGCTCGTGTCTCCGACCCGAACATGCAGTATTGAAGCGTTGGCGGGTAATTCAAATTTTCGTCTGCATCCGTCGTCGTTCTCCGCGAAAATTGCAAATGTGTTAGGTTAATATTTTTTTTATAATACTCCGAGTCACAAATAAATAAGTCGCCACTGTTCCTTTAAACACTAATTACAGAATTTACGGCGTTTTTATCACGTGTCAACTGATAAACAAAGTTTGCGGCGTTTTCTACGTAAAATTAGTGGTTGTGAAAAAACTACATCTTCGCGTGATATTGAGCTATATAGACCGCAATAGCTACTGTCTTCATTATCATCGAGTGCGAGAAGAAAATGCTTGTATCTCACGTTCATGAGTTTTTTGTGTTCCCAGACTCAGACAGTTACATAGGAAAAGCCGTAATTGATGAGAAACGTTCCAACCCATTGTGACCACTCGTTTCGCTTACGATTGAAAAGCGTTGTGAAATTTTGGCGTAGAAAACTCATTATCTTTCATTCATAACATTCATTGTCAACGTGCTCTCATAATTACACACTGAATGGCGATGCCAAAACAAAAAGATATTTTTGGTCTTCAATGTACGAAAACCACAGACGGACTGTTTTGTTTTTATAATCAGTTCCAATAGTTCCAATTTTTCAATTAACGCGAAACAGAACATTACTACGTGCCATCGATAACCAAATGAAGTTCATTACAATGTTCTGTTTTATTAACTACACTTATTAGATTAACAAACCTTGTGCAGAATGCCACGATGAAGGTACGAAAAAGTTCAAAAAAAACATCTTTACACAATTTTGCACAATGATTTGGTGATGTGTCTGGATGTGCTTGCATCTCTGACTAGTGTTTAACGTTGACCGGAACGCGTCAGACCGGCACGTTTTCACTTGAACTTATTTGACAAACAACGTTTTACATACAACATACATACATGGTATGGCTGTGCAGACTGACCGAATGCGTTGTGGAACGTCTTCTTCCGGCGGATGAACTCGACGACGAGTACGTGAATGGGAAGAGCGACGACAGCAACCTATCAATCCATCAATATATCACAAATCACAACATCGCACTCACATTTTCTCACTTCTCACCGGTTAGAATTACTTGGATTCTTGGATTACTTAGATTATGGGACTACTTTCGAATGTTTGAACGGAAGGTTCGTCACTTAAACAGCAAAAACTGACGGTCCAGTTATTCGGACGCTATCTGGACGAAAGTTTCTCTTCGTCAACTTGATTTGTGAATCGTCTCTCACACTTAAACAAAAAAAACTTTTTTCTTACCTTTTTGTGTTTTATGTTATATTTACGATTAGTTCACTAGAGACCATTGATAGATATACTCGAGATTAGTAGACATTATCCAACAAGACAAATGCGTTATTAACAAGGTTTCGATTTGATTGCTCTAAGACAATTGTCTAGTTTAGCTAATGCAGTTTTTTTGGTTATGGATGGCCTAGAGCACACTTGAACCAACTAAAACTGATTCATATTTGAAAGCGGTATCGTCTACACCTCTTTTTTAATTAAAAATGTGTGCTTTTCTTATGTATATAACCTGGTATAGTCTATAACTGTGAGTACCACCCTTGCACCTATTTCATAGTCTGACACTCGAGAAATGGCTAGCTATGAAGGCGTGCGGAAGTCGGAAGTGAGTGTATGTGTTTTCATCAAACGGTTTTTGGGACAAGTCGTGGTTGCCAATCAAGTTGTGGTTAGTATAACTACTCACAGGCTCACGAAAAAAAAATTAGAGGGTTAGAAATGGCCGGTGGGTTAGTTGTACGCGTAGGCGTGACAAAGCATTTGTGTTTGTGAAACAAACGATTTGTTTTGTACAAGTATCTACTCTCTGATGTGTCAGGAGTTCCTCTTCCCGCAATGCTTCGAAATTAGCCTTAAGCGTGAGAATGGCTAAAACAGGATTCAGGCGTTTCCGGGTGACTACTGAACAACACACTGTCAGGAACGTACACAAGTGACACATATGTCAATAAAGTATATCAATATCACTGAAAAAAAAACAAGATATTACAACTTACAACCACACAAAAGCGTTTAAGCTATTGCTTGAACTTATTTGTGTGTTTGCATTCAGTCAAACGAAAAAAAGAAGTCCATATAACTTTTTTTTACGTATGACAAACAAGGCAAGCAATGGTTATATGTTGTTTGAGAAGAAGTTCAGGTCATGCGCTTTATATTTGTGGTTGGCAAAAACTCAATTACTAAAAAAAGTGTGTCCTCATATTTTGTTCTTCTACACACGCAAATGTCTGAACTTACACACGCAATCTGAAACTGTTGAAAAAAGTCCGGGAATTTGCCATCCGGCGCAAATTGCCGCGCTCCAGTGGTGTTCTGGCGCATGTATTTGCAGCGAGACAAATTTCACTACTTTGTACCGTGTTTCTGTCACTGGGTCAGCCCTTTTGTACTGTAAAAATATATATTGCAGATTTGTACATCTTTTGTAGAGTTATTCGGTGAGAATGACTCTTAATGCTAATAAAAATGACCTGCAAGCTGCGAGTCTTATCAATTAGATCTATTTAAAGCTCTATTTGAATGAAAAAAAAAAAACAACGTACCGCTAGAGTCATAGTGAACGGCAGTACGTCGTCCATTCCGCACGAAACCGCTAGGACCTCTTGTGAATAACACTCTCACAGCGGGCGGTGTATTGGCGATAGTTGTTAGTCTCGAAACGGGGCGGAGCCTAGGTGGAAACACGGATGAAAGTCCAAAACTGTGTTGATAGCCCAGAGACGCAGTTCTCGCCTCTCGCTTACATCTCAAACCTCGACGCCGGGTACAAAACGGGGTCGAGTACAGTGACGTTAAAACATTCGGATCCCATAGTACAACATTCCTAGTAACAAATTACAAGTTCAATTGAGATCAACTATGCAGTTCGATGGATCCCTCTCCGTGATTCAGAACAAAAACTCCTAACCGAGATCCACAAAAGGCTCTGTCGTACTTACATAGTAAATATTGAAATTCGAAAAAAACGAGCTTCGCGTGTCCCGCTGAGTTCGTTCGAATGTCGGTAGCCGCGATCAGTGGAGCCGACACAACATCTCTTTTAGAGAGTGAGATGCGACACACAGAGATACTCTCTGTCACATTAGATACAACTTCTTTGACAAGAAAAGTAGAAAAGTGCCCAAGACTCTGTATTTTAACGTGCTCCGTGATAAAAAAAGACTAATACAACATTGACCGTCGAATGAGCCCTGATTCGTTGAATTCTGAGTGGAGAGCCTGAGACGCAATCCTTGTAAGTTTATTTATGAATGCCTACACCTGTTGCAATGCAAACAAGTGAAATTGCACATGGCGTTACAATAAACTTCTGTTCTCGAAACAACAACAAAAAACGAACGGAAAGCGAAAAAGAAAACCCTATGTAGTTAGTGTTAATAATTTATTTCGATATTTCGATAGTCGCGCTCCGGGGTTGCTCTGTTGCTTACCTACTAAGTCCGTGCTTACACCGAAGAAGGGTCAGATTGTTTAATAGGGCGCGAACAGTGCTGCTGGTACTTGAGTACGCAAAAATTGGCCAAGAAACAACAGCTATTAGATACGAAAAAGCAAAAAGAACGTGCGAGCAAACATGACGAGAAAAGAACTAGTAGAAAGTTTTTATACCTCATGTACACAGTACAAATGATACAAACACAACAGTCTGGAAATAATATGGAACCTATGTAATTATGTTATGAACACACAGTTTTCTGTTAAAAAATCTATATGATTTAGTTATACATGTTTTGTGGAAACCAGCCATGGCGAGAGATAGAACATTGCATGTCGCGCGATCTTCGAAAATGAAGAGAATTTGTTAAAAAAATATTGTGTTTTCTTCAAGGTACACTACTTTGTGTACGTAGTCTATAAACGTACACAATAACATACACTTTTTTTTACATGTTACGTACATTTTCAACACATATTCAAATTACGAGAAGTGATTGTGTTTTCTTGTTGTGACTACGTAAGGAAAAACGTAGTTTGCACACAAACTCAAGTTTGAGACGCCACTCCAAAAGTCAGAAATGGTCAGAAGCGTTCGTCACTTTGTAGAATATTGGTGTAACAGTGTTGAGGCTGTTTTTTCTTGTGAGACATGGGAGTCGAGAAGAGTGGGGAAGACGTGTCCGCAGAGACATCTGTGATCATCTCCACCTGAGAAGAGAGAAATGAGGAGTGAGACATGAGAAGAGTGAGACAGAGAAAATGCGATAAAGAAAAGGCGAAGTTACATAGAAGAGAAAATAGAAAGAGAAAGAAAGAGATTTTAAAAGCAGGATGTTTTCTCCATCAATCCTCATACATACCACTTCAAACTTTTTTGTTGTTGGTTATTTATCAATGAAATCTCTCGACGTGCATGAATCGAGTGAACCGTGAATTTAAAAGTGGAACTATTTGTGTTTCTCACCTGCAGTCTCCTTGTCATTTCTCTTTGCAGACAGCTGTTTATCAGCACCATGAGTACACTAAAATAAACATAAGTAGTTTATATTTCAAAAACCAAAATGTGAGTAGAGTGTAGTTATTAGAACGCTTAGTGCACTGCAGATAACACGCTACGATACAACCACTCCAGATATAAGTTCAACAGCTCAAGTCATGATAGTAATATGGTAACACTTCCTTGTTGTGAATTACATATGCTTTGTATTCTGCTTTGAAATCCTCTATTTGCAAACAGTTTTGACGAATTTTGATAAGTAATTTCCGATAAAGCTTACGCGGGGCGGACACTTACCCCCCAGCCCCGATCTCTACCGTTTTGGTACCGAAGGTGGGCATCGGAATTCCAAACAGAACTGCGTCGGCCAAAATTGCCTACGGGCATTCTCCGGCCGGAAATCCGGCTTTGAAATTTCGCGTTTCGCGTAACCTCTTCTTACGACCAATTCACCACAGCCAGCGTGGCCGAATGGCTAGCGAGCTTGTCTAGTAAACTGGTGGCGCGGGTTCGATTCCCGCTGTTTTTTAATCGCCGCACATGTTTTTTACAAGTGGGTATGATAAAATCACTGTTGAACAACAACTTTTTTTTTTGATTTCTGTGGTCTGGAACATGAAGAGACAGTATCGAATTGACTTATGTCGATTTTTGAAATTGATATCTATCGATATCAATACTAATCACAAAAATCAATCTATTATCGCGATAGCTGGCACATTTCTGTGAAACATTCTCACCTTCGAGAATCATCAAATAAAGGCCAAAAAAATGCAGCGGGAATCGAACCCGCGCCACCAGTTTACTAGACAAGCTCGCTAGCCATTCGGCCACGCTGGCTGTGGTGAATTGGTCGTAAGAAGAGGTTACGCGAAACGCGAAATTTCAAAGCCGGATTTCCGGCCGGAGA
>CAWZYM010000247.1:55000-165000 GCA_963966185.1 Rhabditoides inermis
CGTCAGATCTCGAACAACGAATAAAATTTATTCGATTAATCGATTAATCGAATAATTATTCGGATTTTATTCGTACTCGATTAATCGTGCACACCTCTAATCATTATTCTGATTTGTTTCAAGTTGGTGAGATAAACTTACAGATAATCTTTCCGGAACAATTTCCATGTAAACACACACACCTTTGAAAACATCGTATTATACTGCTGGGGTCTGGTCACTGCAGCCAATCTGTTAGCAGAGAGCAGAAACGACATGTATAGGGACGAATACTAAAACATACTAGTGACTGACCATTACAAACGAAATTGAATTTTAAAGCACTTGTGGTACAAGTACCTGTATTGCGATAGAAAGGTATCCGATGTAGATCTCCACGTCTTTCGGGAGATGAAAGAGTCTAGAATACGTGATACGGGTGCTGGTTCGAAGTGTGTTGCACTCACAACAGAGTGCTGGGCGCGACCCACGAAGCGAATATGAAGAGGAGAAGACCCTCCAAGACCAAATGCGTCTGCAACAGTTGATGAAGAAGTTGTTTTGACACTTGCAAAGTTTGAAGACTTTTCTCTGCTCCGACTGAATTTTCGATCTGTTTTCCTACATGTTCAGATCATGTTTTTATATTGATCGTGAAAACAATTTAAAAGTGTTCCAGACAGATAAGCACCCTTCCCACACACATATTGTCGTATGAAAACATTCAGCTTGCAGACGAAACGACAAAAAATCAATTCGGCTAATAATGCGACTGCAGTTCTGCAGTCGCTGAGTAGCATCCGTAAGACCTAATTATACTCTTCAGTTCACTAATGAAAATACTCAGGCTTTTACCATTTTTGACTGAAAAAGGCAGAAAAAACCGACCCTTGCAATGAAGCCGAATGCATTTCGAAAGAATGGCATCTTGCTCATAGAGGAGACGACAATCACGTTGAGAATTATGCCAAGCACAGCTGTCTGCAAAAGAAATAATCTCTCTCTCTCTCTCTCTCTCTCTCTCTCTCTCTCTCTCTCTTTCTCTCTCTCATTCATGTACCACAAATATCATGCTGGCCGGAATTGCTTTCTGCAGCGTAGATAACTCGTTAGAAAGCAGGTTCATCTGTAAACGAAAATACGTAGAGAATCAGACAATAGTGTTGCATCAATTGCGATTTGATACAATGTAATAGCATGAACAGCAGATGACGCACAGTTGAGTGCATATTGTAATGAAACTTGGTGAAAACAGAGTAAACACGTCACATTCACACATAGGGACCCAGCTGGCCACAGAAACACTAAGAGATTGAATAAGAGAAAATCAAAATGATAGTACAAGCTGTGGTCATTTTTGAGTGATAGAAAACAGCGTGCAGACTGTAACAACTGTTCTCTGTCTACCGTGAACTCTGTGGACCTAGCAAGCTTAAGCCGTTTCCATTATCAGATTTTCTCTACTTCCGAGCTTCTGACATCTACAAACATTTGTTCATTTCTAACACATTGATACAAATTGTTTCAATGATACATCTGGAAAAAACCCGATAAACTGATCTCTTCGAGTATATGAGATCCGGAGTCACTTTCTGTCAAACTGAATAAGCGTTTTCAGTGAAAATTCGCAATTGAATCACGTTTGTTGCTCGAGAGTCGATAAGCGCAGAAAGTGATAAAACCTGTTATTTTGAAAATTACTTTTTCATGCCCCGCTTCGTCAAATAGAAACCAATTGAGTTTCAATCGAGCAAAAAGCGGCAAATCACTGGTGGCGAGAGAATGAAAGAGAGAGAGAGAGAGAGAGAGAGAGAGAGAGAGAGAGAGAGAGAGAGAGAGCAAAAGAAGTGTTGTACCAACTCCACATATTAAGTTTTTTTGTTAAGACGAAACCAATCTTCCATTTCCAATTGTCTGAAAAGTGGCTTTCGGAGGTTGAATAAGTATGAACATGAGCAGCTAGAAGACACTAAAATTATACCGAAACTCAGAGGGACCGTATAGGCTACATTCTTATCTATTGGTTATGAAAATCGAAAATCAATAACGAGAAGCCGTGATGACAGCGTTCGCTTCATTCAGTATTCTTTGCCAATTCCTTTTCATTAGAGATTCATTTGTACTTTAAAAATCCTATAATCCTCGTGAACATTATTGATCATGCGATCATTGAATGCACTTTCGCGTGAGTGCGTGAATAGGATCTCTCTCTCTCTCTCTCTCTCTCTCTCTCTCTCTCTCTCTCTCTCTTTCTCTCTCTCCCTCTCTCTCTCCCTCTCTCTCTCTCTCTCTCTCTACTTTTCCTTCTCCTCTATTTGATAATTCGAGGTCGCCGCATGTCACAATCACTCAACCGTCGCGCTGTTTTTCAGCCAGTGAATCACACATCGCACAATTATCACGCAATTATGCCGTGTTCCGAATACGGGAGGGAAACGTGAAGTGACATGCACTCCACACAGCGCCTGTTGCGATGCCACACCTCGAGTGAGGCTCACAGCGCTCCAGTCACTTCTCTATCATTCATTGTCGAGACCGCGTTGTTTGCTGTATGCCAATTTCGTTGTTTCGAGTTCTCAAATATTGGAACGTGCTAGACAATTTGCAGGAATCGGGTACCTCCGTTTGAAATAGATAAAATTGAAGAGAAAGTGAGATAGAGATTAGAGAGATTGAGAGATGGATAGAGAGAAAGAGATGAAGGTGAGAGGTGAGAAAGCGAAAAAAAGGAGATTGTGCTGCTTGATAATGTCTTATAGATTTAAGATGATAGTTAAAGTATTGTGCAATCGACTACAGGAATGAAGACACTCATTTTCTATGCGGTAACGCACACCGAGTAACTACTCGAAATGATCGCAATCTCATCTGACTGAAACAAAAAAGATCAAGCGTTATCGAGAGTGGGAGGTCACCCACGGTTCCGCAGGAAAAAAAGGTCTTCATTTCGTGTCTTCAAGCCATTTCTGTAGTCGAATGCACGGCTCCTCTTAACAAACCATCTGTTGTGCGCGTGATTGTTAGGCATACTAAGTATCCGCATATCATCATCGTCTTTTTTTAGAATGTCTCGACGGCTACTGATTCTGCTACTTTTATCGGCGCTCGTGACGTTTGTGCAGTCTTTCGAAGAGGGTAAGTCTCTTTCTCTCTCCATCTCTTCACTCTCTCTTCAACGAGAAGTCAAATGTGAATTTAAGAACGTTTGTAGTTTTCCCTACATTTGGTCATTTGATTTCTTATATCGCGGTCCAATTTCGGAAAAGTACGAACAGTCAAGGATTGCCCACGATAGATAGGGTCAGAGAGAGTAAAAAGGAACATGAAATGAGGAGAGGGAGGAGTGAGAGAGCAGTGTACACGTGTTATTACAGTGGCTGTGGAGCAGGAGGAGAGTGTGGAGGCGGAGGAGACGGAGCAGGAGCAGGAGCAGGAAACGGAAAGAGATCAGCACGATATGAACAAGCGGTTTGTTTATGATAAAAAAAACAAGCATTTCAAAGGTTGTATACGGACAATGTTAATTGGTCCCGCCACGAAAGATCCTGGGGAACCAGTCATTTTGACTTTTCTCGCTTATTTGAAAAGATATGAAAATACTTTCCACAAATCAATTAACTGATAAGTTTTCTTAAAACTGCGTCCCTCAAAACTGCGTTGACCGATTTTCGAGAGTTGTGTTTTTAATCGAGATAAGGCAGTACTCCATAATGAACCCTGAACACGTTTTTCATTATACTTAACTCTTTTCGTGCAAACTTTTGAACATTTCCCACCAGTAGGCATGAATTCTATTTATATTGCGCCACTTTTGAAAATGATACATTGGAAAGACCAATTGTTTCCCGAAAAAGTCCTTTAAGTAACATCTAGAAAGACAGAAGCACTGACCAACGCAGAGAATCAGTATCGTGTTCTCTGATTAGTGAGAATGGCAGTACTACAATGAATTTGTGTGTCGTTTTCATACAGTGACATTCACTGTTCGCACCGCTTTCTCGAATACGTAATTTATTAAAAGGATAATTATCGTGTATGCCAGGACTGAGATTACTCTAATGTGCCAGAGTGGTCTTGTGTGAGGGAATCTAATGTGCATACAAGATTGTTGTTCATTGCGAGTTATTAGCTACATTCATGTTGGGTTGATTGTTGTCAATGTGCTTGTGCAGGCACGGTGACCTGCCACCCGATCACGACATCTTCCATCCACACATCTCGACGCGACAACACGAGAAGAGGAGTACCGGTGGGTTGAGGGTGGAATGACAGTGAGGAAAGGAAGAGAAAAACAATAGAAACAAAGCTCTGGACCAGAAAAAGGAAATGTTGAGATGCGATGATGAAAGAGTGTCCCGGTAGGTGGGAAGAAAGAAAGGAAGTGGGATACACATTTGTAGTGTGTGCTTGCTATCGGAAAACAACGAGAAACAACAAATAATGAATGTGAGAAAACAAATCAGAGATGAGGTTATGATTGGAACGGTTTCGGTAAAAGAGAAAAGTGAACACTTTCGTGAAAGTAAGTGAGACGAGAAGAAAAAAAGTTGTTGAAATTGGAGCAATTTCTCACATGGGCAGTGCACACGTTCGCAGAGAGTTATTTCTACCAAATTGATATGGGAGGTATGTAGCTATGGGATATACAAACACAACTGTGTTGTCAAAAAATGTTTTCCCCAACTTTTCGATTTTTAATGATAATTTTAATTTTCTCCGGTTCAAACACTACTCCTCATTTTGCGCGCCGTATCTCTGTCTCGGACGGCTGCAGAGCAATCAGGGTGGTGCAGTGGCGAAAAAGTGCGGGGTGGAACGGAGGGTCACGAGATCGATCCCGTGCAGAATATTTTACTTTTTACAAATGAAAAAGAGTTACCAGATATTTTGATTTGCGTTTTAAATGGGAATGAGAGTGAAATTCATATGCCAATTGTTTTAAACATATTTTAAAGAGTCATTTCTTGATTTAAGTTCTTAAGACGATAGACGATTCCTAGATTTTGAAGATTTTGTTTTGAAAAATAACTAAAAGTAAAAGTGTTTGAATGTTTATCACAACAACCACAACGCATTTTAAACTTTAAAAGTACATATTAACAGGTAGCTTTTATTCTTTTATAATATATATTTGTAAAAACAAAATACTCTGACGGGATCGATCTCGTGACCCTCCGTTCCACCCCGCACTTTTTCGCCACTGCACCACCCTGATTGCTCTGCAGCCGTCCGAGACAGAGATACGGCGCGCAAAATGAGGAGTAGTGTTTGAACCGGAGAAAATTAAAATTATCATTAAAAATCGAAAAGTTGGGGAAAGCATTTTTTGACAACACAGTTGTGTTTGTATTTCCCATAGCTACCTTCCATATCAATTTGGTAGAAATAACTCTATGCGAACGTGTGCACTGCCCATGTCAGCAATAGAAAGCGGCTAAACGGATCGAAAAGAGATGAATCAAAACAAACTCACAAGTAGGGAAATACAGAACAAAGCTAATAGAGAGCTAATAAGAGTCTGAAAGGATGAGCGATTGTGGGAAAACAGAGACAAAGTACGAAAGACTAACAGAGCCCATTTGCATGAATTTGTTGTTGCTGAACGGGTTCTGATGATGAGGTAAAAGAAGTAGTTTGACGGATGCGATAATATAATACTGTTACTTACGTAACCTTTCATATAAAAAGTGTATAAACAGCAAATATCGACGCAAAACATTGTACCGCCTTTTTCAAATATTTTTTTAGCAGACAGAATGTGATCACTTTGGTAAAGAAGTAGAGGTTAATTTCGTAAAATGAGAATACATCTCTCCAATTTGTAACTTACACTGATCACTGATGTGAGCATAAGTTCGAACAGCTATCATGTTTCGTCATGTTGAGAGAACATATGCATGTCAAAAATACTGTTCAGAAGTTTGTATTCGCAAGAGAAACACCACACTTCTCAGTATGTTTAATGTGATTGCCTACTGCCTACACCAATCAAGCGCGAAAGAGAGGAAGCCATTTTACGAACATTTGAAAACACTAACGCGTTTAGGTAAACTACACTATTCGGAAAAGAGATACAAAGCTTCACGCAACAAAATTCTGTTTGTGGCATGCAAACATACATAACACACCACACATCACATGTGTGGCATCACATGTTACGTATAATAATAATGTTTATCTGCCGTGACATAACATACACGAATAAGTGAAAGTAGCAGACAAGGTATGGCAAATATGGAGCTGGCCCTAGGCTAATTGGTGTAAACAATCAGCTACTTATGGGGGGCTCGTACCTATTACAAAACAGATAAAACGGGGTGTGGAGGGGGGGGGGGAGGGGGGTGTTGTAATAATGAGAGTATGAAGCCTATGTGCTATCTATACCCGACTACTCATGAACCTAATGAGACGTCTCCGAGGATTTAATAGTCATCAGGAAGTTGTTTTCATGCCGTAAATGTGGAGAGTAGCTAGAACCGAGTACCAGTCGGATAAGAGGCTGTCACGCTTCCGCCGCAGAAAATTGCTCACTTAGGGTAAAGAGACAGCTTGCCGGCAGTGTAACAAAATTGTTTATGCGTATGCAAACATACACGTACGTATTCCAGCAAAAGGCTTCGAAAAAAGTGACGTCACGATAGTTCAAAATAATGTATGTTTTTGTACATGTCTAGAACGAGCGCAGTCGCTCACGAGCATGACAAACACTTTTCGAGAATCCGCGTGCTTCTAGAACACCACGAGCGTCGTCGACGCAGCGCGGATCATCAACAGAAGATGACGAACCACGAAAAGGTGGGGAGGGAGAAGGCAACTAGCCTCACTCTCAGCCTTCTCGATAGCTCGTGTTTCAGAGATCTGCGAACCACGACGAGAACAGTGTCGTGAAGGTAAGAGTGAACATATAACAAAACAGGAGAAAAAAAGGAGAGAGAGAGAAATAGAAAGATAGAAGGAGATAGAAGAAGAAGGGATTTGCAGCGCGCAGCCAACCACGAGGATAATGCGATGGACAAAAGAAGCCATGAGAAGGTGGGGGAGGGGCATGACCATTTTCTAGGGCAGGAAATCGCGGCCTTGGAGTTGTGAAGAAGGTGATGAAAAAATGAAGTATTGTGATTCCTCCTTTTTTTCGGGGGCACAAAGCGGCCATGGTGGACTCTCACCCCTTTTTCAAAACAAATCTCTAGGACTTCTCCCATTCCAAAAACTCGATAACTTCAAAAACAGAATAAGTACATCGTTTGGAAAAAGTTGTTTTGCGGGATTGTTGCGCACAGAGATTATCAGTACGAACGAGAGGACGCTGACGCACTTTCTCTAATGTGTAAATTTTTATATGTACACGCAAATCAAACACTGAAACTGAAAAAAAGAAACAACCAAAATAAATGACTGAAAAAAGCGAAAAACGTAAGCCACTCCGGTTAGTTTGACGATGTAAACGCATATTTCCGTACGTTATTGAATGATGATGTTTACAACAAAAATAAAGGAAGTTGAAAACATTCGAACTGATGAAAAAAGTTTTTTGTCGAACCACTAGTCCCGTAAGGGCCTCATAACACAAACAGCGTTTACAATTTCAATTAGACACATGTCACATAGGCTTTTCATGAAAATGACTTGTCATTGACAGCAGATTAGCCTGATGTTTTTGAAGTGGAAATTGAACTAGGCTGTGAGGTGAAACACAGCAGAATAGTTTTCTAACTGATGAACTTGAAAACTAATGAACTGAAATTTGTACTTAAAAAATGTTAGTCTTGCTAGCCTTTCTTTAACCGGAACGTAGTACGTATGTAGATACAAAACTTCACGCGTACACCATTCCATCAAATTATTAGATGTGCAGTGCAGATACATAATTGGCGGTGAAATTGTGTTAATTCTAACTTTTGCGCGCCATTAGTTCATGCGGAAGTGGATAGGGTTCAATGTTTCAGTAGGACCGTTTAGATGTGAATCCGCGAGGAGTGGATTGGTCAGCGACTCACACTTCCAAGTACAACTATTGTAGATAGAGTGCGCAATGAGAAGTAAGAAGAAAGTGCAGGCAAATCAAGAGAAGCTTGTCTCGTGCTCAATAGGTTCACCAAAACTAAAACTAGTGTATAAGTCGAAAACTAGCTGTTTCCTCGATTTCGTAATACACATGTCACTTCAAAGCTGCTGTCGAAGCTGTTCGTGGGTGTGTGCAACACGCATACGACTTGCACTTCGTTTCCGACTCACTGAGCACTTATGATAGCGACGTTGCTGTTATGGACAAGTCACTTTCATGAGTAATTTTCGTATAAACGGTGTATGCCTACACAGTTTGTTCGAACACCTATTCCTATACATTTATCACGAACTTTTCAAAATAGAAAAGCGGAACCACGAAAAGGATATTTAATTCTGAAACGACAAAATGAATGTTTAAAACATGTGTTCACAGCGCGAAGTCAACAACAACGAACAAGTATTCGAACCGAGTATTAAAGGTAGTGTACCCTCTGGTTCTGTTAAACAAATCTTGACACGTTTATCGACGATAATTTTTCTAATGTTTTGCCACAATATAGCTTTTTAACTCAAACACTTATTAGTTTGGAAATTCATTTTAACTTCTGAGTGATAAATGCGAACCAAGGTTCATATTGGCCGTCAAAAGTGCACGAACTTGCACAATCTGCCACACTACTCTTCTGATTTAAAGTTCTCTCCAATTCTCCAGAAGCACAATTTGTGCGCAAGCATGTTGTATACGCTGCCGTAAACAATTTACGAGATTAGGATCATGTTGGATGACTAGGACATCGAACAAGGATTGCTTTCGTTTATTCCAAATTGCGCTGCTTGCGCGCGACCGGTGCAAAATCGCCTTTGCGCACGAATGGTGCGAAGTTATTTGAACTGGAGAATTAGCGGGAATTTTATGAAGAAAACCCAGTTTCATAATACTAAATGGCTTTATATTTTTTTATTTCTGATTATAGTCGGGTTAAATCATATATGCCATTCGTGACATTTCACATGTTGTGCAGTTTCGTGCAACACATTGTTTATGTCTTCAATTATCCAAAACGCTTTGTGAGAGGGAACCGAACCCTGCTCGCACCGATCTGGCGGCGCGCTCTACCACTGCGCCATTGAGGCTCGTTCTGAGAAGTCATTGAATTTCGCAGATATGGTTGCTCGTTTTTTCTCATCATTGTCCACTGAAGAGGCATGTGGAGCTACATAGACGGGCTCTCTCTCTCTCTCTTCGATATCTTAACCACTTCCTCTATGGCGCAGTGATATGTAGTGTGCGCCGCCAGCGCACAATCGCTGCGAGCTGTCCACAGGTTCGATTTCTACACATGGAAGCGTTTTGAATATTTGATGACATACATGTTGTATTGCACAAAACTGCACAACTTGTGAAATGTCACGGCTGGCATATAGGATCCAAGCCGACTATATAAGTAATAAAGGAAATAATAAACGAAAACTCAAAGCATTCGAGCAAACAGCTGACATTGAAATATCGCCGCTAAACGCCGCAACTTTCATAGTCTGTGAAAAACGATGTAAGGCACGTCAATATGCACTTTCGGTAGATTTAATAATCAAGTTGCATATTTTAAAAATTGAATATTATCGAACGAAACATCCATCAATCATCATAAGTTATTACTATATAATGCATATAATACGAATTTTTCATGTTTTAAGTTTAGCGTTCAGAGGTTACACTACCTTTAAAGAAACATCCCACTCTAAATTTCGTGTATAAACCAAGAGTTCCACGTTCGAAAAAATGAAAATACAATCACTTTTCATGACCATAACATAGAATAAAAATGAACAGGAAATGTGTAAAACGCGTTGCAAAAATATACGCATAGTGTACTGCGGGGACAATATGTGCGGATGGAGTGTGATTTACGACCCTAAAGGACACTCCATCTGCAGAAACTGTCCCCTCAGTACACTATATTCACAGAATGCAAAAATTTTGCGACGCGTTTCCTGCATGTTCTGTTCATTTTTTAATATATGATTTGTTTTTGAAAAGTGATTGTATGTTCATGTTCTTTCAAGTGCTAATCGTAGTTTATGTACGAAATTTAGAATGGTATGTTTCTTTAACGATAAGGTCCGAGTAAATGTGAAAAAGAGAGGAAGAAAGGAGAGAGAGAGATAGAGAGAGAGTTTTACAGAAAGCCGTGAATGCCGACACTTTCGAAGAGCTCGAGATGTTTACAAATAACCACTCACCGAACGAGGTTTGTGCAATTTGGTGTAGAGATTTGTGACGACGTTCCAAAATTGCCACGGCTTGCGACAATTCAGGGATTTCGCACAAAAAACAGCGATTCTGTTCCTTATCGTAATATATATAACGCATGCTTGCCTAAACAATTGAGTTCCACGTCGTCATGAATCTAAGTTATAATAAATAGTACAAACTCTCAAAAAAAAAGTTCACCAGCGAATCTGTGCGTATTTGCCATAACTTCATAACTATACACACCGTTCTTCACGGGATTTGACAAATGTCGAAAAAACGAAACGCCAAAAAATTGCAGTTTTCGAATGATGAGCTACACGATGATTTGCACGAGTTTCTCCTGCCTCGAGTGGGAGAGAGAACGGGAAGAAGCCATAGCGAGCATCATCACAAGGTAGACACACAAAGAGAAGTGGAAGACAGCAAAGAAAGAACAATACCGAACTCGAGACTGCACCAGAAAAAAACGTATTGGTACAATGGCGTGATTTTTCTCATTTTTGAACAATAGCTGTTCCATATCAAATTTAATGAAAAGAAACAGAGAAATATTTACATTCGTTACCCCCGTTCTTTCAGTAGTAGCCTTAATCCAGTACGTGTTGATTACCGTACAGAAACAGACGTTCGAATTCAGTTTTGACGGAAAGCTTCTTTGGTGTGAAGCTGCTATCTGCATGCAGATCAACTTTCCGATTACTTTTCCGTAGTATTCATATATTTGCAAAAGCGTTGACCCGCTGTGTGGCGCATTGGATTAGAGAGAGCGATTATCACTCGTAAAGCCACGGGTTCGGTTCTTGTTTGCAATTTTGCCTGAAACAAACATGCCTGCGTGGTAATTTTGCAAGTTTAAAAATTTGATTACCTCACGGTACTGACGATATATGCCAATGTTTCTGAACGGGCAAATAGCCGGCCATATAACAAGGAGAAAAGAAAATTATTTTCCGGCAAAGGAAATAGGGAGCGGAGAGTGAAAGTGATTGACACGAAAAATGGATACAACGTGGATACAAGGAAATTGGACAAGTGGAACTATAATTAGGTATATATGTAGTGTCATCTGAGTTTGTTTCCGTAACTATCATACTTGATTGAGGATAGCGACTAAATCGTTCTTTTTTTTCGTACAAGTTTCGTATATAGTGTTTGTTAAAAAAAACTGATCATGAACAAACTTTACACATTGAAAAATATGGAAATTTGATTTTGTGTCAACATGAAAAAAAGAAGAAAAAAGACAAGAGAAGAAAAGAAGCACCTAACTACAGAATAAAACATTGCAGGCGCATGGGAGTAGCAAGCATTCCCACGATGGTACGAATCTGAGCGAGGAGGAAGAAGAGGACACTGGGATGATCGGAGGAGCAGGAGGTGGACAGCAGAAGAAGAGAGCAGCCGAGAATGAGGTGAAGTAGTAAGTATAAAATAGAGGGGAGAGTATGCATTTGAAAAAGAAAACAGGATGTGGGGTCCGGAGCAAAGATCGCTCGCAAGAGTTCCGGTTTAATTAGACTCTGTGCTGAGTGAGTGTGCAGATGTAGCACTTCTCGCACACGTACATACGCGCTATTCTGCCTCGATCAGTGTGACACTCGGAATCCCATAGGCGTTATTAGATGGTTCTCGACCATCAAATAAATTGTCTGTTTTTTAGCGCGTTTAGAACGCCCGTGATTAGCAGAAAAAAAGTTGCAGGGAGGGTCGGCATTGTTTTCAACAAAGGAGGCGGAGCGTAAGAAGGCGGAGCATGAAAGAGCGGAGCATGACTACCCGGAGGGAGAGGAGCTGATGGACTGGGAGCACTCCGTTCATTCTCAGCATCATGTAGACGCCGTAGGTAGACACACTTACTCACCCGCACATACACCCACGACTGCACTATGCAACACTACTATGTGAGATACTGTCTTGAACACTTAAACACTATGGTTAAGTGACGTGTAGACACTTTGTTCGGTGTGTTCGGTTTTTGGAAAGAAAAAAAGTTATGATATTTTTGTCACATAATCTGCTGATTGAGATTCCGAGATAGATTCACATTATATTCTTTTTTGTGTCATATTGTATCATATGACGTATGAAAACACACGTCTAAAACGATGATACTCGTTAGCATGTAGTTAAGAAATCAAAAACAATGCAGGAAAAGGGCTTATTTTTCCTAAGTTTTGATCAGACTGACTTGCTAAGGTTTCCCACACTTCACAAAGTATGTGGTTTACAGATTGTTTGTCTTGTCACAGATTGTTTGTGAACTATATAGGATGATCGATATAGAATACTCAAGAAAAAATTGAGGAGTTTGAATCGTGTTTGTTCCTTCATAATATAAAACTGACGCTTGCTGGCAGGAAGTAGTGTGAGTAGAGTAGTGCTTGCATACATCACTACATAGGCACTAGGCGCTCGAGCCCGAAGGCCGTACGACTCTTTGTAGATAATGTAATTTCTCATTCTTTTTTCAGCGCGTGTGAAGCGTGTGTCTCGTGCGGGCAGCAGCCACAAACCGAGAGTGACGACGGTGAGGATTTTACGAAAAAGAAATGTTGCATAACTTCATAACTATGTAAGTATATGTACATAGGTGAGCCGCGGACGCGCCGTGGGTGAGCCGTCTGCACAGCCAAAACAACAGAACGAGAACTAAACCGCCACCCTCTCTCTCTATCTCCGTTTCGTTTCACTCTGCTGCAACCTTGTCATCCTTCACACTCGTTTTTTCTACTCTGTCTGTCTACGTTTTGTTTCGTTCATGTGTACTGTGTACACGACAGACAATATCTTTTTTTCTATAATCGTGTCGTGTCGAGGTGTCGACGTTGTATCATCACTTTCAAGTTCTGTGAACTTTGCCTTTTTATTATGACGTATACTCATGAACAAGTATTTAATCTGTTACATGTCGTCATTATTTGAGCGTACAACCTTCTCTTGCTTTTTCTTGAATAATTTGCGGACGATAGTCGGGATGAGAAGCCGCGGAGAGGGTTTCGGCGTAGAGAGGAAGACGCCATGTCATCTGAAAAGGGGAGACAGTGAGAGAAAGAGAGAGAGAGAGAGAGAGAGAGAGAGAGAGATGAAGTGTACATGAGAAAGGTTACCCGGAACGGCCACTTGTCGCGCATCTGTCTGGCTAGATTGAGGTCGATCTGCTGGATAAGAACGCCGTCGCGGGTGCGCGAGAGAGACTGCAACACCACAACCTTCACTACACATGACAGACATATGCGAAAGTAAAGAGGCAAGGGAACTGTGAACTGACTGGAGTCCTGCTGCCATCTGGATTGGCTATGTAGCTGCTGCCGAAGAACCGATCGAGTGTCTTGTGGGCTGAAACTCTCTACGGTCAAAATTGCCAACGATCTCGAAGTGTATAGTTTGCCAGGTGAAAGATCGTCGATTCTGTTTCTTCATCTCCCTCACCCGGTCTGCCGTCTCCTGATGTGAACTCTGTGGGTAACGTCTCTAGTCCCACCCTGTTGATGTTGACTGTCCAGCACTGGTTCGCCACTGCCGCTGTCCGGCCCTCGCAGTGCCACAGCGACTCGCTCAAATGTATGTGCATTGTTTACATGTTTATATATTATTTCATTATATTTATTTGTTCATCGGTTTCAGGTTTCAGGTAAGACAATGCGATCGGTGTTTGCACTTACAATGACTGTGTAGTGCCGTTGGGGTTGAATATGATGTCTGCTCCGTTGAGTGCGTATGCCATCCAGTTGAGGGGGATGCGCCGTCCGTAGCAGATATTCACCGCGATCCGGCCTGCAACCACTCCACCAATCCTCGAGTTGACCTTGTTTCTTACAATTCGGTTCACAGCGTTTTGTTCTGCAGTGTCTATTTGCAAACTGGTAAAGCACTTACCGAACTCTGTTTCGAAAACGGGATGACCGAGATTCGACTCCATGAAGTAATGCGACTAAATACAGATTGTTTGTTGCCAAGTGTTTGACCTTACCTCGTTAAAGTCGCCCATCCTAGGTATATGATTCTTTCTTGTCTTTCCTGTAACGCGACCGGAGTTGGAAATGATGACAGCAGTATTCCACAGGACCTAAGTGTTGTGCTGAGAGATAAGGAGAGAGAGAGAGAGAGAGCGAGAGATGGAGAAAAAATGGAGAGAGAGGAAGATAGAGAGAGTACACACGTCTGCTTCGTCCCTCTCAATGATGGGAGAGACAGATAATAACCATGTTGTAGCGCTCAGCGAGCTAGAAATATCTTTTTATATCACACTGTCTCTGTAAGAATCGGACGAGGTGGTTACTAGGAGCTATGTCAGCGCACATTGGGGTTATCGAAGGTCCTCTACAAGATGCAAATAGTCGTTTTTGTCAAATATGCAAATTTGGCCCATTAAGGTACCACTACCTCAAATCGGTTAGTTTTTGTCAAAACACTTCAAATAAGGACTCGTTCGATTCCTTATCCGATTTTAAGAACTTTTTCATATATCAAACTTTTCGAAAAAATCTGATTTGAAAAAGTTATGAGCACAAAAATAAAAAAAAATTGCATATTTTCAATTTTTATGAGTTTGTTCCGGTCCGAAAAAACAAAAATGACTTACACCATTAGAAAGAGGCGTTTTATGTTTAGTTTGCATGATTTTTGACACAAAAATCTATTGTACCGTCTTTCGCCATCCAGACGATTGAAAGTGGTCCAGACAGCAGAAATGGGGCTGTGTGAACGTTTTCATGTTATATCGATCCGAAAAAACAAAAACTAAATACACCATCAGAATCTACGTATTTTGTTTTGTAAATGAGCACGTTTTCACGAATATCGATTGCACTGTCTTTCACAATCTGGACAGTTGAAAATTATCTGTAAACAATGCACACAGTTCTGTTCAGTTTACCTGTTGTATAAATCTGAATTAACTAGAACAGATTGTGGTATCAGAATCTACGCATTTTGTCCTTTATACGGAACGCGTAGATTCTCGTGTTTTCTTGAGAAATGAATTCAACTGTAACTTTGAACGACGTTAATCAATCCTTTCTGACAACTTTCAACTGTCCGGATTGTGAAAGAAAGTGCAATCGCTGCATCTTGTAGAGGACCTTCGATAACCCTTATGTGCGCTGACATACACTACTCGCCACATGGAATAGCAAAAGTGTGGGCCCGAGTGCCCCCGGTGTGGGCCCGAGTGGGCCCGCGCCCCGTATTCGATCATATCGAAATATTTTCTTATGAAATTTTGTATGCATAATGAGAAAAGCATTCCGCATCGATCTGCGTTTACAGAATTTTGAAATTTTGATTTTGATTTTTTCGGGCTAACACCCTGTGGGACCGGCGGTACCACTGAGTGTCCCCGGTGTGGGACCGTGTGGGCCCGACGGGCTCACTCTGTGCCCCCGGTGTGGGACCGTGTGGGCCCAAACACGATATCTTCCTATTTCGCCATTTTCATCAAAAACAAACATTACTAACGTATTCCACATAGTGTATTTAGGCTGGAAACATGTAGCTCCTAGTAACCACATGCCCGAAAAGTGTTCGATTCTTACAGAGACAGTGTGATATGAAAACAATATAATGTGTGCATCGTTTGAAATGACTCATCAGTTCAAAATCAACATAATATTCCTATGTCAATCGCTGTGATACAGTTTCTGCTCAATGATTAAATATGTTCATTGTTGTCGCATCATAAAGACGATCTGTCTGGACTGAGCTATTATAAATAAAACTCGTAAACGTCGAACTAACGAAGGCTGTGCGCGGCGCTAAGTGCAAAACATCCAAAGGTCGCTACAGATATGTGACTGGCCTGTGAGAGGAATGCGGTCGAGGGCCCAGTCTCCGCGTGCTCTGCGAATTCTGTCCATGGAACACGCTCCCGAGTGCACAGAAAATATGGCATCGCTAAACAGCAACAGTGAGACTGACTGTACATGCATACAAGAGGTTTCCATTCACGTTCAAGTTGTATTGCTTCTTTTCATCAGTGTTTTTTGTGTGTTAAAACTGCGTAAAACTATAACAATAGTAAACAAGTGAAAAAAATTGATTTAGTAGTTTACAATTGAAGAAAAAACAAAAAAAATAGAATCGCAAAGAAAACACCCCACTCCAATATTCGTGCATGCAGGCGATGTTGACTCCGGCAGCGGCCGCCACCGACAGCATCCCAGCCACACGGGAGTAGATGGCCTGCGAGCACTCACAACATGCCTCACAACACCCGCGCACCTGTCGCTGCTCCTCTATCCGCGCATCGGTCGGCAGTCGGATGCTGTACTGTAGCGCAGCTATGCGCACCTGTGAATGAGAAACTCTAATCCTACTCTTCTCAGCGACGAGAAATGCGAAGGGCTGTGTGCGAAGTGATACAGGACACGCACCTTTCTGGGCGCCCGCAGCTGTTCGCTTTCCGCGCCGCACTCGTATGCCTCCACGTCGAAGTCGCCCTCGGAAGCCAGCGCGGCGACCGCGGCAGGCAGGGCGAGAGCTCTGACACGGATGTGGCGTAGTTCGTGTTTCGAACGCAAACGGGAAATATTTTCATCATTTAACTCCAACATGAAACAGCTCACTGTGGCTTCCTTCCATAGAGAACGCGAGTGGCATCGTCTAGTGCTGTTCCGGAAAGACCAGAGAGACAAGAGTCGAGTCCAGAAAACGAGTGCGCCGGGTGAGACGACATGAAGTAGCGACAATGTATTTCCAATCTGCATAGCGCAGGCTTGTTTTGCCAACAACACATGATACAGCCGTGATAAGACTGAAGGGTGTATGTACATGACAACAGAAACACGGCAGGTTTATCACGGCACCTAACAGACTGTTTTGCACGATCGAAAACAACAAAAAAATATAGTGTTGTGCATACTACTCGCAGTTCAAAGCTGTGTTTGAAGAATTAGTTTAATAGCGAGACGTTTATGGCTTTTTCATAGTTCGATTTTTATCGAACACCAGTCAACTGACAATGATTCAGCTTCTTTACGATACTTTAGAATCGCTTTGACTTTTTCGTTTATTTCAGAGGTCTTTTTTCCAAAAGACTTTGTTCACAGAACTCATTCTAAAAGTCCATTTTTTAATCCTTTCCTGACAGAACACTTGCCGGTCTCTCATTTCCTATCGTTCCTATATCACTCCTATCGTCCGATCAGCATATGGCGGTCTTCGAAATGCTTCCTCTTCCGCCTTTCAGAACACCGACAACCTTCTAGTTGTGGGAAACACGACTAAATTCCTCCAGAAACTACTACAAAGACCTTTTCAGGCCATCTAAACACTCAGAATTTAGGTTTCAACGCGAATCATGACTACAAATGGATTCTGATCGGTACACAAACGGCGTTTATGTAGCGTTATCCATTTGTGATGAAAAAGTTTAGTAAGTGAGGACAGACACCCTGTAAGTGAGGACAAACATGAGACAAATCGACAACAACAAGAAAATGTGATCACGCGGGAATGTGGGAACACCGAGTGAGTAAATTGCGGGGAAACGAATTGGAAACACTATATAGAAATCTGAAGTCTATAAATAGGTCATCGTCTATGCTGTACATACCTAATGAGCCCGTCATGCCTTCGTCTAACAAGAAACGTACCCTAGTGATGCTGAAAAGTAGGCTAGATGGGAAGACTATCGGGGAATGAAGTGGGCACGACTTATTATAGACTGCCTTGTCTAACAATAAACAACATGATCATCTGGAGGACGTTCAGTGCGGTCGGACAGCCTCAGCGACGTGCGACGGCAGCTGGTCCCTGTGCAGCGGCAAACCGAGCGGACCCGACAGAACCAGCAGACAGCCTGCAAACATCGCACTGATACAGCAACACTCGAATGTCTGAGAAAGATTGATTGTGGTGGCGAAGTACCTGCGAGTAGTACAGTGCCGAGCAGGTCTCCGAGTGCGGTGAGGACGGGGATGGCGGAGGAGTCGGGGTCGACACGACACCGCCACATGGCACGCACCAGCCACTGGCAGATGAACAGCAGGGTCACCACCTGCAACACGATCATCTTTATGCAATGTACAACTACATGAATATTATGAAAAAAGGGTACGTCAATGCATGAAAGAACGAAAAATTTAACAAAACTAAAATTAATGTTTTGAACTTGGAACTTGAACAAGCAGCGCGTATTTGACGTCTGCTGGTTTTCGCGAAAATGATGTACATTTTTTCAAATGTTCTTCACACATGTGACGTTCCGATCATATGTTATGCTGTTGAAAACCGTATCAATCTTTATGTTGTAAAAAAAATGACGTGTTCAGTTCAGGCAACGCACCTGCAGCACACCTATGAAGATGTATCCGACGGCGAACTGCGGGGTGAGTTCGTACTCGTTCCCGATGCAGAATATGATGAGCATGAAGAGCAGATGGCCGGGCAGCGAGATGGCCGACAGAATGCGCGCCGCCACTGCGTCCTCGTCTGGAAACAACTCTTTTCGTAACATTGTCTGTCATTATTTGTGTGTATGCTGATTGTTTGTACGATAGAACACACATCCAGCCACTCACGATGTCCGAGGAATGCGTGTAGTGGGGAGCAGTGTGCGAGGAGGGGCTCCGACTCGTGCACGCGCAGCTTCCGCGCCCTGTGCAGACCCGTGGAGATGCGCGAGGCCTGCACAGCCACCAGGTTCCCGCCAACACCTGCCACGACAATCATTGTCATCCACTACCACCTACTTTCACATAGATCCATATTTGGTACATGTTCCAGACAAATGAGATTGATAATTATTGTCAAGTAAATGCGTAAATGAACGTGACAAATCTAACCACTTATGACTGGGTGGAAGGAGGCCATTCCGGGGTAGGCGTGTACGGCGAGGCTGAAGATGAATCCGGCGAACGACGAGACGAGCATGGCTGTCAGCACAGCCCACCAGCCATGCTTCAGCACCTCCAACACATTCGTTTATAACCTTACTACTCGAAATTGAATGAAACATGGTTGATGTTCATAAACCATGAACTTTTTTATCTTTCTTTAGGAACGAACAAACCCGGTGAATTAATTAAACCTTATAGCGAGACAAAACAAACTGTTCAAACATGGTCCTATAGCGATAGCATTGTGTAATAGGTAACAGTCTGTCGGAGACAGTATCGACCTCATTGACATTCTAGAGATCAAAATTTCGCTGTGATTCTATTTTTTTGTGATAGTCCCACCGAGTTGATATCAAACGATTTACTCTTTTCTACACGTTTTTCAAAAGCTCCTCTTTTTCTTTGTTCACTCTCTGACGTTCACCAAAATTGTCTAAAAACCGTTTGATATTACCAAAAGTCAAAAACACATTATGATATTTGTTTCGCTTCAACATTTCGATAATCAGAAACTGAAAGTTTGTTCTACATATGACACTTGTAAATATCAGTGCACACAGATGAAACGAAAACCAAGAAGTAACATACATCATACACGTTCGTAATGAATGATGTGTTTGACTAGAACGTAATTCGGAAAGATGTTTTTTTTTTCTGTTGAAAAAACGGTATTGAAACAAAAAAAATGTTCTTCACCTGTCTGGTGAACTGGTCTCTGTAGGCGATGACTGCTCCGATGACAGCGGAGAGAAAGAAAGCAGCGAGCATGGCTTGGACAGCCCACGGATGGGACTCGCGCAGAGACAGGAACCAGCCGCCCAGACCCAGCTGAAGAGAAGCTGGTGCTATTAGATGGAGAGAGCACAGTGAACAAGCAGACTGGTTGAGCAACGCGACGTGTATGGTAGAAAGAGAGAAAGAGAGAGAGAGAGAGAGAGAGAGAGAGAGAGAGAGAGAGAGACTGACCATAAATAGCAAAGTTGATACGTCTCCGAGTGACGCGGCCACCGGGGTGGTGATGTTGTCTGGATTGAGCTGGAATCGAAATTATTTTCGAAACAAAAACTGTCTTTTTATTCAGTCCCCTCATATCTGTATCATATAAGTTGACACTCGCACTGCGTACTTGGCGACACAACAACATACAAAACCATCCTTCGGATAGTGCACAGTGTGACGTACCCTGTATCGCCTGGCGAGTATGACGACTGCTGTCATGAGCAGTCCGAGCACGTACGAGGCGATAGACGCGGTCGAGACCGCAGTCAGCATGAGAGAGGCCACGTGAGAGTACACCAGCTGCAACGGGACTCACTTGAGCAAGTAAGACGTAAATTGAAATGACGCGCTACGTGTTCCAGATTCCAGGTTCATAACCGATTCATTTTGAGTAGACGAGCTTGTATTGAAATGATGAGTGGCGTAAAGTGGCATTTCACGTTAAGAAAGTAGCTGTCTATTTCAGACTTCACTTTTTCTCTCCCTCATGCCTGGCTATACAAAGCGTTGACACTCGTGTTTCCTTCCCTCGCTCGTGTTGTGTCGTTGTTGTTGTTTTCTGCTTACAACGTCGACTAAGAAAGTAGGCAAAAACAATGACAGGATCAGATTACAATGCTATTGTTTCTTGAATAAATTAAAAACAAGATACTTTGACATGAACACTTTTTAATTAAAAATTTTCGAGTCTTACATGTTCGCCTCGGAGCAGGTCAGTGACAGCAGTGATGAGAACAGCAAAGGAGGAAACGACGATAGCCTGGGATGGAAACCTCACACTAAGTGATTCGGATCGTGCTCACCTGTGTCTGAATGAGTGCCATGTTGGCGAGAGTGACGGCCGCCGTCTGCTCGCGAGTGTCCATGAAACCCAGGTTTGCCTGCAAGCGTAGTGCACTTGAAGACACATTCAGATATGTAGAAATGTTCCATTTCACATAATGTTGGAGACAATCATTCTGCCTCTTATACGGGCTATGAAATCAATGCAAATTTGTTTCTTCGTTCACGCGGTCTCTTTTAAACTTGTTTTTTTGAAACCCGACATACTTAATATCGATACTTGTAGTTTCTCAGACTTTTTTCTGTAGGGCCGAACTTTCAACACCCTACATATAGGGACCACAACGAGATTTTCTGTTTTTTGAATGTGGTATTGCAATTAAACTAATAATGTAGATCGTTCCAAGCTGATTTCAAAAATACATGATGTTCATAGGGTTCATCGTTAACATTGCGCTCTAATTCCGCGCGGCGCGCGCACATCTGAGCGCGCGCTCACACAGGGAAAGTGCGTCAGAGGGCGGCTAGATCAAAGCACTGATGACGTCATAATTTGTGAAATCATGAAGAAAATTGTTTCTAACGGTATCAGTACGCTTTGTTTGATTAGTACTTGATAAAAAACGTATCTTACAACATAGTTTCTCATTACTTATTTTGGGCGCTGGCGGCAAGATCAAAGAAATATGACGTCATTGTATAACATTTAATCGATTTTCACTACTTTACGGGGCACGTTTTCCCATAAATCGAATACCGTTGGAATCAGCGCGGCAGGACGAATCGTTCTACGCTAACTAGAACAAGTAACGCGTCCAGTCAGAAAATGTTACATGATTTCGTCAGAAATTTTGCGTGTCACGTTGCGGTCCCTACCTACATATGGTATGTATGTATGTACATATGTGCCTATGTTCGTTCACTTAAAATACAGAAAGCGTGTTTGTCACATAATCATAAATCGTAGGAAAAAGTTGTCCTTTTTGTACTCATCAAATAGAAAAACCCTCAGAAACACTGCACTTTCGATTGCATATTCCAACGTTCTATATATAACGGTTAAAACCTTCATTAGCATTTAGCTATGGGAGTTCATAAACAACTAAAATTAGAATTTAACAGAACCATGTCACAGAAAACGAGCATCTTTCCTGTAAATAATGTGGTCTCTGATCTGATATGCATTGTGAAAAAGGAACAACAAACGTATGTTGTTACAAGTTGTGAGATTATGTGACAGAACTGTTAGCAGATTAGCATGAATAAAATGATATATCGTGGAAAAGATGGTGTTTTTCTGTCATGCATACGAAAAAATGGAAAAAAAAGTTCTACATACTTTATATTTTTTCCGGTAAGTAGGCGTCAATGAGAAGTCATTGAACAAAACTCAATCATTGCCCATAGTCGTATGTATTGTCTATTCATCACGTGTTGTTTACAACTACATGAATCTTCTTGCAACTGACCAGAGTGGATAGCCGGCTGGCGAGTGTCATCTCCAGGTTTCCCTTCAGACCCAGCAGAACTGGCACCAGTGCCATTGCCTCCGGCACACGAGTGAAGAACACAGAGTCTGCAAACATGGAGTCATAACAAGAACAACGTTTTCGAAGCTGCAAAACGGTTTTCTTCCACTGTTTTTTAAACAACGCAAAAACCATTTCCGATTGTCAACAATGTTTTTCAGCGAGTTTCTAATGGTTTTCGTTCGGTCATATGTTTCTGGCATTGCTCGAGCTACTTATCTGTCATCTGTGCATTGTCGCCTTGCCGTACTGCCATTGTGCCATTTATCGGAATGCGATCCCCGATTCTTACTTCCGAGTTCCGCTTTCTCTTCGCAAACATTCTGGCGGGAAATCGGAAAGTCGAGTGTCGTGGGAAAGAGAAAGTAAAAAAAAAAGACAGACAGGAGACAAGGGAGCATGTAAGAGAAAAAGAGCGAAAAGAAAACAAGAGAAAGATAAAGAAGAGGGAGCGTAAGAGAGAGAAAGAGAGAGAGAGAGAGAGAGAGAGAGAGAGAGAGAGAAAGAGAGAGAGAGGGGGGGAAGAGATAGAGAGAAATAAAGGCCAACCTCGCACTTTTACAATCGCTGACCGTTGTCTAGTGTAATTGTGGCGAATCAATCACTTTGCGAAAGAGCGAGAGCGCGAGCGTTTTAATGGAATCACTCCTGCTACGCAACACACACATTTAGAGTTTTGTATTCTTTCTCTGTTTCTCTTTCTCTCCTTCCCCCCCCCCTCTCTCTCTCTCTCTCTCTCTCTCTTCCCGCAAGGTCGGTATTGACTCGCTGGTCTACGCGGCAGCAACTTGCTGCCTTTTCTAGTTCCCATGCTATTTTCATTGCCTGCCGTCTCTTACTGACCTTTAGTTGTGTCGAGCAGATATCCAGCCAGAATCAGCCCGATGCCCGCAAAGAGGAAGGGAATCAGCGTCTGCAAAAACGACCTTTTAGTTTTTGGTCTAGCCCATTTGTTTTGACCCATTTCCGCAATCCCGCAACATTTTTGTCATCTCTTCCTTATTCTTCACTACCTTATTAATATTCGGCAAGTACTGACTCATTATCATGCTCTCTCTCTCTCTCTCTCTCTCTCTCTCTCTCTCTCTCTCTCTCTCTACATGCATAATCACGCAAACATCGCTTACTGATAGGCGTTTAGGAGATGTCTTATCTGTGGCTGAAGAAAGTTGGAAAACGATAAAAAAGAAACCATTGACTTGAGTGAGAAAAATCATAACAAAACGTGAGAGCGCTAGCCCACCTCCAGCAGGAACCTGAATCCCGTGTCGGGGGCGTGCTCGGCGCGGCTCTGCTTCCTCCGCGTCTTGTTCATCTTCAGAATGAGCACCTGCACGGGTGCGAGGATCCAGTTGTCGTCCGACGGAGTGGAGGCGAGCGACGGCGACCTGCACAGTCGCCACTCAACACAAGTACGCTACGCAGCCAGTGAATCTCGTGCCGCCAGTGGAAATCGAGTGCGCTATTCGAACGATGCTAATCAACAGTTAGTCAAATCTCACAAGAGGCATGTGGGTGCATACGGTTCGCTCGGTCTTTTCAAACTACACACGTGTTAGTAGTCGTTCAGTGAATCTCTCTCTCTCCCTCTCCCTCCTTTACCCTCCGTTTCTGTCACGGAATCAATCACGAGGAGCACTATGCGTGACGCACAAAAATACAAAGTGCATCATTAGTGGAGAGTGAAACGTGAGATCGAGCGAGCCGCAATTGCATCAAAACTGCATACGTGGCGAACAGAACGTGGCGGCGGTCCGCGTTGACAGGCAAAGAGTGGAGCGAGGGACTGAACTCGAGTAGTGTGAGTCCATTCAGTCATTCAGTATTGCTTTTGCAGCAACTTTTGACTTGCGACCAAACAGTGTGTTTTGAATCCGTTGGACAACACTGCTATATGAATTGAAGTGAGCCACAAGTGTCTGCCGAAAACGAGATGCGATCAATTTGCCATTCGCCAAACCAAACAGCGTGCTTGCGCGAATTAAAATAGAGTGTGTGCGTCAGTGTTTGCCCTGATATCAGCTGCGCATACTGATAGAATGAGATAAGAAATATAATTCCATTATCGTTGTTTTTATTCAGAAAGTCTTATTAAGTTTTCTAGTCTCCAAGACGCTTCCTAATCCATTAACGTGTTACTCGAAAAACAAAGTAGAGAGACTCGGAACAGATATAAAGTAACAAGATACTCGTGGAAAAGTGATATTGAAGAAAGAGGAGGAAGAGTGAGCGAGGCCTTGGGACTGACTGACCTTGCAAACCTGTTGCCGCAAAAATCGTTCGGCTATTACTAATAATAATAAAAAAAGTTAAAACCAAACACCATTTTATAATCGTTGTTTAAAAGGCTAATGTATACAGTTTGACCGTTAACAAAAGCGGGTATGATCAGCTAAAAAGAGATTTGTGATCATCTGAACTGTTAATATCAACCAACAACAGTGCAGGATACATTGATAGGAAAGAGGAAATGAGAGAGCGAGAGGGAGAGAGAGAGAGAAAGAGAGAGAGAGACTCCACTCACATCTCGTCATCTAGTCCCTCCACCTGCAATGCGCACAGACTGTCCGGCTTCGCTGGCTGCACTTCCATCTGAAAACAAATAAAAAAAGAGTTATTTCAGTCTTTTTCCACCACATGTGCATAATTTTATGAGACGATATTTGTAATTGACATGTGCTTTCTGTTCTCGTTGTTCATACGTTCAAAGTTTGACATTTGAGAATTATGTTTGATTTATCGTCGTGTACTTTCAGTGCTTTCATACTTTTAAAACGTTCACATAAACGGCTAACGAGTTTAAAATAACAGATACATAGTGCTTGTATGTGGTGTAACGAGATGGCAACGCAACGAAGTGGTGGTTGTCTTTTATATTGAGAAAATATTAACAATATTAATAGTAATCTAAGTATGTTCTATGCGGAAATGACACATTTTTTGAATAAGTAAAAGTAAAAATAAGTGAAAGAAAAAGAGAGAAAAGGAGAGAAAGAAACATATAATACAGACAAAAACACGAAAATCAGAAAAGAATGAAAATACAGCTTTTTCTCAAACTATCACATGCACACACACACGTATATACAGGCATATCATAAAGACACTACTAAAAAAAACCGCTCTGCAAAAAAGTTGCAGACGCTCGTGATTATACTGACGGAACTATCTTTACTTCATCTTTTTTCCTTATGTAAGACGTGTTCGTGTTAAAGGAGCCCATTAGATTAGGTAATCCTATTATCACTAAATAGCAGATCACGAAACTCATTATCTAACCAGTATGGATAAAACGCAACTGACCGTGTGTATGTTGGCTGTTGGGTGTAGATCGGTGTGGGTTCAGGCCATTCGCAGTGTGGCGCGAGCTCTCTGGATGAGCCTGTGTGAGTGGGCGCGGCGAGAGCCAATGTGAAGCCTCAAATCAAATCATACACGCATATCAATCACCGACACGAGTGAAGCCATGCTTTGTGCGCGCTGCAGTTATCATAAACAATTGATAAGGCTTCCGGCGAACGGACCACGTTTGATTATCATGCACACACGTTGAACATGGAGACTTTCGAAAAGTGTCTGCAAAGGGCAGGGCACAAAAGTGAATGTCTATGATTCGCCAACTTTCGCTGGCCTCAGAGATACTCTCACATTTCATCTCGAGTGCTTTGGTGGCCGGAGTATCGATTTCTCTCGCCTCTCTAATTCTCTCGCTCTCTCGCGCGCATGTCTGTTCTTTCACAGGCTTCCTCTTTTTCGCTCGAAGAAACCCTAGTACTAATCGGGCAGACGCCTCTATTCGCAGAATCGGAATAACAACACGGAAAAGAAATAGTGTAATCTGGGTGAGCCACACTGCTTCCGAGGATTGAATCCGCATTACAACAGTCGCGCGAAAGTACGCGGTCAGAAGCTGCGAGAGAGATGGAGGGAGAGAGAGACATGCATATACATTGCATTGCATATTCCCAGACACGGCAGCGGAGCCTGATATCCACCAGTCCACGCTGGCAGGAATTTGTTATGTGTGTGTGTGTGTGTGTGAGAGAGAGAGAGAGAAAGAAAGAGAGAGAGAGAGAGAGAGAGAGAGAGAGAGAGAAGTGGCTTCTATATGCATCGACTAACACAAACATACAAATCGAAAAGATTACCAAGTGACGGGATGAAGCGAATCAACGGAGATAAAGCTTATCTCGAGACAAAAAAAAAACAACGCGAGGGTTCTGTCACAAATTGCATAACATTGTGAAACCAGCAATAGAATTGACAAAAAAAAATGTTGTTAAATGATCGAACAGTGAGGAAGATCGGGTGTGTGTGAATGGTTTCGTTGGCAGCTGGTGTGAAGATGGGATTGGAATGGATGAGTACGCACAGAAAGAGAGAGAGAGAGAGAGAGAGAGAGAGAGAGAGAGAGGGAGAGAGAGGGAGAGAGAGGGAGAGAAAGAGATGTGGGAGGCGGGGCTTTGGATAGGCCGCATTGTGTGCTGCCAGAGGTGGGAATGTCACACTAATTGTATTCGGACCCAGAAAGACAAATAGGTGAGGATGGGGATAGATAAAGAGGCAGACGCTATTCATGCATAAGTCAATGTCAAAATGAATGTTAATCTGGTGAATAAAATAGTATTTTTCGAAATCTCCTAACTCAAGTGTTCGTGCATCAGTATCAGCATACTCGGCTGTCATTAGTTTGTCAATATTTTAATAAAATCGTTGTATAGACTTCGAGAAACCTGTCCGATTTTCACGGATACATGAAAACAGATCTAACTGTTACTATAGTCGTTTCTTTAAATACAACAAAGGACGAGTGAGAAATGTAAAGTGAGTGAGCCAGCCTGCGCCTGCGTCTCTCCTTTGTTATTTCGCGTCGAGTGAACGGTCACGAATAGCTATACTTAGCGCAATGTTTAGTACGACAACCCTTCTTTCAATAACGACATTTCGGTGAGTGTTTACTTCTTTATAAAACTCAAGAGAAGAAAAGTGAGAGGTGGCGAGATAGCGACAGAGAGAGAAGGATGATATGAAAGCATCACAAACTCGGAATATGAAATATTTTCGCTTCATGGAAACATCCGCGTTTATTGGTAAAACTGTTTGTTGTGAGTTTCGTGTCGTTGTCTAAGTAAACAACAACAACATTATTTGCATATTATTGCGCGGCAAACTTGTTGGTGAACAGAGAGACAAGGCCGTTCAAAATGTGATAATAAACTAACATCAAGGGATGGAAAAAAGTTATAGCAATCTAGTAACAGTATGCATTGACTACAGTTTGTTAATGGTAATTGCCATCGTTCGCTCTTTGTCACTTCCGCACTTTTCGGCATTACTTACAAACACGAGACAAATCTTTCTATTTATTTCTCATCAGAGTGTTCACTAAACACAACTTGAGACATTTTGAAGCCACAATAGCAATATATTTCTGCCACAACCTGCCACAATTTTTCATTCACGCAAAAAAAAAACAACACACTTTTGGCGTAAACGGAGGGGCCACAACACAGCGCACACTTGCGCTTATTTCTCCGTCATTCAATTTAGTATGGAAGTATCGTCCTTGTTTTGCACAATATGCAGTATTAAAGCGCTGGACGGTAGGCAGTACGTGTTAGGGCCAATCAATATTGCCGGCTCGCCAGACGAGAATTTTAAACCAACCGATTGCGTGTTGTTGTTTGTTTGTTTGTTTGTTTTGCTTGAACAAGGTAAAAAGACGAAAATCCAAAAACCGATCACTAGGCATCTGGGCATGATCTCTACAATTACGAATGCGAATTTTAAAAATCGAACACGTTGAGCATTATCGATACACATCATATAGTGCAATTTTGTAGAGATTGCTTGATTCTGTGAAGAGTAATAACTTTAGAAAATGGAGCATTTCGATTTTTAGACTTGCAATAAACCCTCATTTTCCATGGAAAGAGACCGCCAAGCGCGCGAATTGCGCGATCGAATGATCTCGCGCGGGCCGATAACTCAAATGCTGTCTAGTAAACGTTCCGCGAAATGACTGCCGTGCGATGAACGGAGAGATGCCGGATGCCTTATAGGTTACCATGATTTTTAATAACGCTTCGATTCGAAAACAAGTCGCCACGGTATCTGTAAAGTGACAGTTTCATAAATCCGGAAGTGAAAAATAGATGGTTTTTGAAAACGGATCGCTACATATCTGAACGATCCACATGTTTCTGTGAAAGGCCCTGGTGCCGCTCGCGGATTCGATCCCTGTCATCACTTTTGCTCGAATGTTTTGCTCGTTTGGAAATACGAAATTGCTGGTTGTGGCATAATTCAGTCACTACTGTGCTTTGTAAATACGTTTATTATTTGATGAGCACATATAATACAATCACAGAAAGTTCACGGACACAAATGTTCTCAGTAAAGCTTTTTTTCGTATATAAATACTGATGTCGAATACTGGGCACGCTGACTAGGTTTGTACATTGTTATTAGGTAAACGCGACTCGAGCAGTCAACACTGGTGCACCTCCGCGCACCACAAAGCTTCAACCACCTGGAATAGAGGATATACAATATAAAAGGGGAAAAGAGAAAGAGAAGGAGAGAAAGGGGGGGTATGACTCACCTGTTCGTCTACGAATCTGGCCAGCTGTTCGATCTTCCTGTCCGCCAGTCCATAGCACTCGTCTGCCAAGGTGCCCTTCGGCATGCGAGCACAGGAGGAGTCCGCGAAGGTGGTGATGTCGGACTGGACAAGCACACGGGTTCATCCCCCCCTCTCTCTTTCTCTCTTCTTCTCACTACTTGTTTCTCTCGTTCAATTTCATTCTCTCTCTCTTTCTCTCTCTACTTTTCTTTCTCTCTCTCTCTCTCTCTCTCTCTACAACATATCTGTATCCTCACCTTGGCAGTAACCGCGTACTTTTTCGCATTTTCCAGCAGCTTCTCGCAGAATACACAGGTTGCATGCTTGTCGGCCTGGAAAAAAGCTTTTTACAGTAGAAGAAGAAGAAAAAGGAAAGAGGAGTGAGAGAGAGAGAGAGAGAGAGAGAGAGAGAGAGAGAGAGAGAGAGAGAGCGCTCACCTCTGACAACACCTCTGCACTCTTGTACTGCATGGTGCGCTTTCTCGCGGGCGCATTCACTGTGTCTCCCTTCTCGCTGTCTGTCCTCGAAACTTTGCGGGTAAGTGACATCTGTTCGGCTATGAGTGACTGCGTAGATGACATGGGATCAGGAGAAGAGCTCGGCGGGGATAGAGTCGTCGACTCGGCTGGCACCTCAACAAAGTTTACGTACGCAATTTGTTTGATAGACTATTGTACTTGTTGTTGTATTAATTATCTCATTTTGATCATTGGAAATCTATGTTCCACTTTTTTCCCACCTACAAGTCTCTCACGTAGCGACTCGTTCATTGTTGCATTCATTTTCGTACCTCCTCTATCTTTCCTCCGCTGTTGGCGAATGGATTGGCGGGGTCGCATAGCTTGAGCTGCACGCACACGTTCTTGGAGGAGAAGTCGTAGTTGAGGGAGAAGTAGATCTCGGGCAGAGACTGCTCCACCAGAGTCATGCACGGATCCTTCAAAGTTTCGTTCTTCCTCATATGTCATATCATCTTGTAATCACATTTGCGATGTAACACAGATAGTTAATTGTTGTTTTTTTGTGTTCGATAGAGGTTTTCTTTCTTCCTCATAGCTCACACAAGCGAATCTTGCAATGCCTTGAAAAAATGTCGAAATCAGAGCAGAGGAATACTTTTTTCGTAGAGCGTTCGATCTTTTTAAATTACGGTTCTGTAGCTGAACAAAGCCTCAAGAACAAGGTTTGCGTCCGTTTTAGCTGAAGGTGTGTGCTGTCGTTCCCACCTTCAATATGTGGTTGATGACGCGGCACTTGTCGACCATCACTGTCCTCAGTTGGTCCTCGCTCAGCCCCACCCGGTGCTTGGCTACAGACAGCAGCTGCGTGCACAGGAAACACCCCAGGTTCGACGACTTCGGCTCATCCAGTGTTCTACAATCGTACGTTTACATGTTGCCACGCATGCAAAAACAAAGATTGCCACGTGATTTTGTTTGTCACGTTCACGGATACCCACTTCTTTCATTCACAACCATTCATCTATCAGCAATCACATTCTCTCTTTCTCTCTCTTGAACTATTGCATTAGTGAAAAACGAGGGGCGAGGAGGCGACTCGACCTCTGTGCTATGATGGAACAGGTTCGGCGGATCCGGAATGGAAACGAGAGAGAGAGAGAGGGGGGGACTCATGCGCGCATCTCCCTTGATGGTTGTATGCACGCACGCGTGCGCATGTCTCGCGATATATGCGAACGAGATCCAAAGATCAGATTAGCCGGACAACCACTTTGATCGGTTTATTAGAACAATTTATCAAAACTATAAAGACTCACTCGAAGTGTTCTCGCCAACTCGTTTTGTAGAATGCAGTGACAAACGGTAGAAAGACGAAAATAATCACTGAAATGTGATTTTTTTATATTTTGTTCACAACATGTATCTTTCTTCTCTTTTTTCACTTTACACGTACTAGCTTTGAGAAAATGTGACTTGTCTGGTTCATGTGTTAGGGTTTGTTTGCGTGTTTGCATGTGTTTGAGTGGTACACTGAAACACCAGATTGTTGTCGCCTCCTGTCTCCCGCCTAATAATACCACCGTCTCCCTAATTTTGGAATCAATGTGTGGTGTCTATTGTGGGCTGGCAGAATTAGGTGTATGATTAGGCGAAAGTGCGGCGAGAGAGCGCGGGGATGTGAGAGAGCGCAGAGCACTCGCTGAGGTCAATGGACACACACACACAGATGGCTGCTCGAGAGAGCGCGCGGAAGTGGATGGATTATCCTCAACTTATCCCACGCCCACTCTCATGAATATAGTTCACACATCACAGTTCAAGGGAATCCCTTCATGTTACGAATGCATGTCCAACATCACAATACAACCAACCTGATCGCATGCTGAAAGCCTGGAGCAACAAAGAAAATGCAGGTAGATAGAAAATGTTAAGAATAGCTGAACTGAGTAAACACTACTAGGGTCGTCTCGCAGAGGGCAGGTGTGGGCAACGGGGCGATCAGCCTGAAACGGGCATGTGGGCGGGGCTGACCGGACAAGAATCACAATAACAACACGCGTGGTCCACACTGAGAAAGGACAACCTCATATTAATAAGTGAACGAGATAGTTTATGCACTATCGTTTCACTATCGAAAATCGTAGTGTGAAAATGACAATTTGGCAAAGTGAATGAAATGGTGAGTGTATCTATTAATCGTGGTCACGATCCCTCCTCCCCCTTTCTTCGCCAGCTCTCGATAGCGACGCTTCTTCAAGTAGCTCTCTCTCTCTCTCCTCACAAACGCTTTACATTTCAACTTCGCACTCTGGCCGAGAGACACTTGAAATCGCCGCCGCCGCTGGGTGTTTGGCGAAATGAAAACGATACAGATCCGCCGCAAGCAAATCTCAGCTACCCCTCACTGCTTTCTTCGGTCGGTTACGTCGGTTTCGACTCGAACACAACTCTTTTTTTCAGGTCCGGTCGCGCAAACAGTTTCCTTCACATGAAATGGAGCTAGAAGAATGATGTTGTCGTGTGAATAACGCGACGAGACAGTCTGAACACACACTCGAATTCATGTGCACGTAAAAACCCTCACGAGCTGGTGGAAAGTGGGGCGCGGCCCCGGCTCTCCCGAGAATTACTCACTCCCTTCCTGTTAGCACCTGCGAACGAGCGGACACAGTTTTTGACGGCCGTTATTTCGGACAGACGTTGCGATAATAAATCAAACAATTTTATTTCGTTTTTATCAGCAAAAAATCAGCAAAAAATCAGCGAAAAAAACACACACATGAGTTTTAACAATAGATTAGTGTGACAGCGCATAAGGGACAACTCATAGAGCTCTCGATAAGTGCTAATAATTTAAAGAGTCGTTGCAAAAAAAGATACGCAAATTCACAATAATTGGGCATTTGGGCTGCCGTTTGAGCCTATATCACAAATGGGCACCGCTAGTAGCGAATAGTGTGGAAGAAGGGAATGAACAAAGAATCATAGTTATGGCAAAAAGCCGTCTACACATCTACACACTTTCAGGACAGTGGGACAGTCTCTATAGTGCCTACACCCATCACCATATGAACAAAAAAAGATAAAGAAAAGGAGAGGGAGACACACATACGGGCTTCTGCGTTAGTAGAATGGACCCGGAGTCTACTAGACGTCTTGTTATCATGTGTGTCAGTTCGTATGGAAGACTAGCGAATCATTCACCGGGTGTTAACCTAGCGAGGGAAAAAAAGAACAGAGAGGGAGTGAGTCGTCAATATGTACAGGTGAGCAATGAGTGTGTGTAGGGAGCGTGTGTCTCATCTCTGCCCAGGCATCGTCGGCGTGTGGTGGTTGGAGGGACTAGGCGCGGTGCGACCTAGTCCGCTCGAAGCGGTCCGCCCACGCGAACGCTGCCAGACCCTGTTAGACAAGTGGTTAGTCTAGACTGGAAAGTGAGCACACACGTGTTAAACTGTCCCCCATAATGGTTTTCGACCCCTCTGCGACGCGCCGACCTCGCTATGGTTAACTAGATGCGAGGCGGGCGCGTCGCAGTCACTCAAGCCCTGTGGTGTGTGGCGACGCTACTCGTGCTCTGTGATAGGTGCTCTAACTAAGACTGTTGTGTGGCCGATGGCGCACTTTTCTGTTGCTCCAGCTCCTTGGCGATCTTGAGGCGGCGGTAGCTGGCACGCAGTCGGTCGGCGGTCGACGTAGTCAGCGACGACGGGTGGTTCGCCTCGTCACCTTGGAACGCGCGCACCACTCGCATCTGAAAGCCGGGGTGGTGAGGGGGGGTGTACGGTGAATGCGTGTGTGTATGTGTGTGGGGGATTGGCTACACTCATGCGAAGGATGCAACACACGCCCATGGCAACTAATTGTTTCCCGCAGTGTTGTGTGGCGGCGCGGTGGGAGCGGTTGGCAGGAGCACTCGAATGCGGGTGATGATGGGTCACTGCCAACCGCCCAGGGGGCCGACACTACTGTCTACGCTCGCCCCTCATCCACCGACGCGCGCGCCGAAGCTACTCGTGCATACCTGTGTCTGCAGGCGTGTGAGACCCAGCAGCCACAACATCTGACCAGGTCTGCGCTCCTCGGACACCTTGGCCCGCGCCACCGAAGCGCTCGACGAGGTGACGTCGTACTCTCCCGTCAACAGAATCGACGTCGGCTGCACGTCGCCCTTGCCGAACCGCATCGACTTGGGCAGGATCGTGGCCGGGATGCAGCAGATGATCTGAACAGGGTTAGTGGATGTGGGGGTGAGACCGAGCCACCTGTCCCCAGATGAATTCAAAGAGTGCGACGGCGACACAGAACGCCCATTGGATGTACGTGAGCGGAGCCGTGCTGCAATTTTCATCATTCATATTTTTTTCCATAACAAGCAAATTCAAATACACTGAACGCAAGAATGTTGGTTATGAATGAGTTTTATTCATAATCATTGTTTTGATATGTGTTATGCCCATACCTGAACCAGTGTCCACCGTACTGCACGATGAGCAACTGTGAGATGAGAGTCGTGATCCAAATCACGCAAAAGATCGGGTTGGTGAACAGACCCTGAATTGTTGTTCATCGTATCAACCCGAAATATCGTGTTTTACTGTGTTTTACAAGATTAGGAACTTGTGATCGTAACTTTTGTTTCACCTCACCTTGAACACATTCCTCTCTCCGTGGATCTTCCTTGAGTTGATCTCGTTGACGAGGGTCATGAGGACAAAGGCGTTGAATATGATGGTGAAGTGCTGGCTGGGCGGGGAATTGAGAGGCGCGTTGCGGCCGCTCTCCGTGTCCGGGATGAACTTGTCGCCGAAGAACATGATGACGAACAACACGATCAGCTGGTACACGGCGTGTCCGATGATGTTCTTGACCATGGTGCGCGAGATGAGCGACTTGGTCCTGCCGTACGGCTTCCTGTTTAGCAGGTCTTCGGTGGGCATCTCGGTGGCGAGCGCGAGCGAGGCGAGAGTGTCCATGATCAGGTTCACCCACAACATCTGCACCGCCTTGAGGGGCGAGTCGGAGATGGCACACGCGCCGATGAATGCGATAGTCACGGCCACTACGTTGACAGTCAGCTGGAACTGCAGGAACTTGGCGATCGAGTCGTACACGTTGCGGCCCCACATCACGGCCTTGACAATTGAAGTGAAGTTGTCGTCAGTCAGAATGATGTCGGACGCCTCCTTGGCCACATCGGTTCCCGCAATTCCCATGGCGAATCCGACGTCGGCCTTCTTGAGCGCGGGCGCGTCGTTGGTTCCGTCTCCAGTGACGGCGACAACCTCGCGGTTCTTGCTCCACTTGGAGTCGATAATGCCCTTGACAAGCACGTACTTGTCGGAGGGCTGTGCCCTGGCGAGCACGCGCAGCTTCGGCCAGATCTTGTCCAGCTTCTCCTGCGACACCTTGCCGTTCTCGTCGCGGATTCTGAAATAGATTAGCATTGAAAAAAATTTTGACAAAAGAATTATTGGTTTTTTATACATGTTCCACATGTTCAAAAATACTTTCATTTATTACATAAGTGTTGCATTGTCTGCGTTGAAGAAAAAAATGGTTCGACTTCACCCACCGTGCGTTGAACTCTTTGCCCTCAAGAGCGAGGAAGTCGCCGCCGGGCTTGAGAATGCCGCACGAAGTGGCGATCGAGCGGGCCGTGTTGATGTTGTCTCCCGTCACCATGCGCACTGTGATACCTGCGTTCTGGCATCTCTCAATCGCAGCTGGCACCTCGGGCCGCACCGGATCCTGTTACACGACGATTCGTTGAACAGTATTTACTTGATAAATACCAATCGTAACATGTAGCGTACCTGGATTCCAAGAATGGCGCAGAGGGTCATGCCATCGCGGATCGTCTCCTCGTCCTCCCAGTCGATATCGCCTGTGAACTCGACCTGTAAAATCATGATCATGTCATCGCCAACCGTCCACTCACCTGGCTGTCGTCGGTCTTCTGTCCCGCCGGCACTATGTCCTTGAAAGCCACTCCGATGGTGCGCAGTCCATCCGACGCCATCGGCTCGATCACCTCCTTCGTCAGATCGGCCACGTCGCGCGCGCCGAAGCTCTCCAGCCGACCGGCAGAGGCGAGAATGTAGGAGCAACTGGAACACGTTATTCGAATAGAGTAATCAGCAATGCGCACTCACCGCGATAGGATGATCTCGGAGGCTCCCTTGGCGTAGACGCGGTATCCACCACCCGGCAGCTCCACCACCGTCATCATCGACTTGCGCGACGAGTTGAAGGTGTACACCTATGTATACGATACTTTGTTTTGGTAGGCACAAATTTTTTACACATATCAAGATCACTCAGGCTCCTGAATGTTTCGAAATGAGAATTGAGAGATATGCATATGCACATGCATACATTCACGATGCTCATTTTTTTCTCGAGAAGAATTGCGTACCTTGAACAATCCCTCCTCGGGGTTTTCTTTCCTGATAGTTTCGTAGCTCTTGCCAAGGTCCAGCACAAATCCCAGCATCGCACATTCCGTCTTGTTTCCAATCTGGAAAACACTTCTGTCATATTCGTTTTTGTGAAGAAAATAATATGCTGTGTCCTTTTATGCCGAAATCACGGTCCATCATTATAAGACTCCGTCTTGCACTAACATGTAAGCGGTAATGTGATCATGGGGTACGTGAAATTAGTGAAAACATCACTCATATTACAAACATGTCCTCTCAAACGTAAACTAGGGAATAACTAGAGCCGGCTTTTGCATATCAGATTAGAGCGCTAAAACACAATAGGATGCATTCACAATCAGACAGGGGAAAACACTAATAGACAACAATGTGTTGTAAAACACAAGTACATTATATTTAAAAATATATATATATATTCAGTGTGTGCTTGAGTGTCTCACTTCTACTCAAACAGTTCTCTGTATATATTGAAGTGTTTATTTCCACGGCAAGGGAGAAGTAAATAACGATGAAAGGCAAGCACGAAAAAAATATGGATAAACAAGGCTAACCCTAGGCTGACCAGTGCAAGTGGTCAGCTACTTATTGGGGGGCCCTCTCTCTCTCTACTTCCCTGCTATTGCGTGCCCACCTGTGTTCGCTGTCCGCCGGCCGCGCTCGGCTCGGTGACGACGCTGTTGTAGCCGCTGTTGATGGAGATGCCGTTCACCAGCTGCTCTGCCGTGCGCGCATCCAGATCCTGGTACTTGGGCTGCTCGCCCGTCTTGTAGAACCTCTCTGCAACAGAACATTGACTTATATTACCTAAAAAAAAACAAATTGACCATCATTACCAGTTGTATAGAGTTGTGTATAAAATCTAGATAAGTATAAAATCACTTATTGTGCCTGATCCGATTGTCCTTCATGCGTTTTAACTATGTTATAAGTACATCAGTGATCGATAAAAGGATAATTGAGATGAGAACCAAGCACGTACTGTTGATGAATGACTGTACGCAGGTCATTCTGTTGGTGGTGAGCGTGCCGGTCTTGTCCGAGCAGATCGCCGTCGCGTTTCCCATCGTCTCGCACGCGTCCAAGTGACGCACCAGGTTGTTGTCCTTCATCATCTGAAACGCTTCCCTTGTTTTCCGAAGAATTTGAAACCCTGAACTGAAAGTTCAGGTAAGTGATATATATGGCGGCATTGACATTCAAAATACCATGTCCGCACACCCCCATTCCCAGCCATTTGCTTGTAGAAAGATTGCCTTCATCGCATCATAATCATTCGTTGCCACGGGAAACTGAGAAGTGTGTTCCCTCTTCTTTCTTTCTCTTTTTCTTGATTTCTCTTTCGTGGATGTTAATTTTAAGAGAGCAAATGAGAGGCTCGTGAGATAACGAGAAACAATAAAATATGACAGTTGAATGTTTTCGGTGTTATTGTGGTTCACTTCTAATTGAGTCTCTGTAATACTATGTAAATGAGTAAACCGGAACGAATGCTACAGAAGTTTGTTCTTTTTAATAACCTTCTTGACGGAGTAGGTGAGTGCGAGGGTGATGGCGAGAGGGAGACCCTCCGGCACAGCAATCACAAGCACAGTCACTCCGATGATGATGAAGTTCACAAAGTACGACAGATCCGACGCCTGCAACACAGTCAATTCCCTCATTTATTTCAAACCTTACTTAATTCTACGTCGCCCACATAACGCCTACTCTGTTGTGCCACAAGTACATACCTAAAACTTCACAGAATTTCACAGAAAGTGATATTTGCAGCACGGATGGGTGTGAGATTCTCTGAGGACACGACACTCACAGTTAACGCTAACACAAACGCTGACATTATAATGATGCTGCTGAATTACGTTGTGTTTCTAGTCCGGCTATTCTTGTACATAGGTGAATCGACTGGAGAACAGGAAGTAAGTGTGAACAAAAACGTGCGCATTAAAGCGCGTATGATTCGAAACAGAGCGATTCAATCGACACACCTTGAACGTTTCTCCGGCGATGGCGTAGTGGGTGATGCAGTGGCGGAGGATGAGGATGAGCACAGTGGCAGCGGCCACGATCGAACCTGACAAATACAATCAATATCGAAAAGGGAGACAGTCAGCTCACCAATGTATCCGATCTGTATGGCGAGGTTGGAGAGCTTTGCCTGCAGCACGGACTTGGTGACCTTGTTGTCTTCTACCGGCTCGGCTGCCGTCGTCGTCGACGCCGGCTTGCCGTTCGCCGACTGCAGGGCCGGCACCGAACCTCAAAACAACACACTACATGTGAAGTAGGTAAAGCATGATAAGAAAGCGTGTTTCGGATGATGTACGACAAGAACTGCGTTTGTCGCTTGGTCCCAACTACATACTTACGACACATTCGTATGTTTTTTGACAGTTTCTTTTTTCGTTGTGACTATTTATAGTTTGTCTCTATGCTCTCGATGACGTGTCTTTATCCCAGCAACTACTCTCGGACACACCGGAAACGTAGCTGAATTCCGGTGAGGAAACATGGGGGAGGGTAGCTTATCGAGACACTACTAGGATAAAAAACACGCTTGTTTGTTGCCTGAGCATTGACCAGGCATTAGATAAGTGCAGTCGACCAGATATTCTCACATGCATACGCAATACAATCTATCAAGGAAAAGCGACAGAAAACTTCATTTGTTCATCTGGTCTGATCGGAGTCGAAAGTGATAGTGGTCTACTCGATAGTGAAAGCAAAAAGAAGTTGTCGACGCGTTGTCCAGTTTTTAATCTGTTTTTGTTGTTGTTGTTGTTGTGCTTTTGGTGGAAATCAGAAAACACTTCGATTATGTGTTCACTAAAGAAGTAAGGTTGAGCTGTTGAATAAACCCAAACAAACCGTTGTGTGCGGGCGCCTCTTTCTCGTCGTCGTTCTTGGTGGCTCCGAGGAGGGACATGATGATTCCCGTCTGCGAGTTCAGTCCCACCGCAGTGATCACCATCTGAAAACGCTCGAGTACAAGCGATGCGCACAGAAAATCACCAAATATCTGAGAGTACTGAACAGATAACATAACAAAAAATGGAAAAAAAAACCAAATAAGAAAAGTAGATCAAAACGAATAGGCTCACCTTTCCGGATCCCTCCATGGCGTGAGTGCCGGAGAGGAGGATGGGATCGGTGTCGGGCGACTTCTTGATCAGATCGGACTCTCCGGTCAGCGACGACTCGTCAATCTTCAGGTCATTCGACTGCAGCAGGATACCGTCCGCCGGCATGAGATCACCTAAACGTCAGTTGTCGATGATATTGCTTGGAATTTTTTTTGATTAATCATTAATTATTTTTGAGACAACACCGGGTTTCTGAATAATAAACCATACAAATTACACCAACCATATTTGACTCGCGCGATGTCACCCACGACGAGCTCTGATACTATGACGTCTATCGGCTCTCCTCCTCGGATCACCGAGAAGCGGTGCTCGGTCTCGATCTTCGATTGCAGACCTGCAAACAAACACTTCTTGTCAGCTGTTCAGTGTTCAAACCCCGTATGACGGAGCGTCGAAATTGGATGCAAGCAGCAGTGTGTGCGCCAAATCCGCAATCCGGCTGTCGAGCCACCGATAATCGCCAGATCTCGCTACTTGTTTACAGTAAGCGGTATGAGATCGCGATCGGTCATCAACATCACAAAGAAAAAGAAAATACGAGGATGATGTTACTGGTAATACGATGATGGTGTTACAGGATCTGTGTAATATATTGCAATCAAACCCACGAGTGGAAGCGAATATATACTAATTTATGTGAAGTAAAAAAATAAAACCACTTTGCATCGAGTGGATGAAGCTCTGACGCACCCCTGAACTGCTTCTCCTTGCTCCAGTCGTTGAGGGCGGTGACCATGACGACGACGATTACTGCCAGAAGGATGGCAGCGCCCTCGATCCACCCAGCCTCCTTCTCGTTCGCGTCGTGCGACGCTGGAATCGTCAACCTCTTTTGATGCTCCGTCACTCATCACCATCAGTTTTTTCCCCGGGGTTTTTGCTTTCCTTTTTCCTTTAGTCGTCTTTTTGTCAATCTGCTCAGTATCACGGTGTTTTTATCGCGTCTGATGGCAATTTCATTAGTCGTCTGACCTAACTTGTTGTTTTCACCTTTGAAGCGTTATCGCAAACAGGAGCGTTGGATTAGAGGATTATGTTTTCGTTCTTCTCTCTTCTCATATATCCCCAGACGCTACTGCAAGCCGTCGTTTCTCACCCACACACATGACCATTATCGCTCGGTGAGCCTGGGGGTGATTGGCACACACACATTCCTTCGCTTTCTCTCTTCCACTCTCCCTCTTTCCCTTGCTTCTTTTCTATTTCGTTTTCTCTTTCTATGCATCTCTCCACTTTCCACCTCTAACTCTCTTTCTCTCACACACAGGGCGCAGAGCCAGCGCCCCGTCTAAGGAATTCCACCGACAATTTGGAGTAACGTAGGTAGGTGTGGAAAGTTGGAGGTATACGCCGCACTCACTGTCTTAACGATACTCAAAACTCTGTTCTCTGATAGGGTAGTTGTTTATGCATGATTGTGAAAACATCTGCAGCTGACATCTTCTCTCGCAAACAGCTTGTGGGTAATTGACAGAAGAGGCTAGTGTGACTAGAAAAACAACAGTGACTGGGCTTGGTGACAAAATATTAATAAAAAATGACAAAATGTTTTTTTTAATCCAGGTACGTTTACCTACCTGTTGAGTCAACCGGGGGAGAGTAGAACGAGAGTGCAAGCGAGACGATTGCAGACACAAGAAGAATGATGAGTGTGATGTCCTAAACAATAGTCTATCGACCAATTCCATTTATTTCTATTCAGGGGGATAGTTGAATGCGCAGAGTACAGGAATGAAGGTACTCATTTAATCTTGCTCCATCTATATACTCTCAAACGCGCTTGGTCGATTGCCGTGGCAACTTCAGGGATTCGAGATCATTTTCACTGACCGTCCGGTGTGGGTACCGCACAGAGAACGAGCGTTTTGTATGAAACTGTATGTACGTATGCTTTGAAAGTTGTGTGCCAAGAAGCAGAGGGATTGTGATACGCCGTTTGTCAGACTGAACAGTATCAATATGTGTGTCTCCAACAAAGAAAGAAGCGTGTATTTTTTCCGGTTGATGATTGCGTAATAGTGAAAGATGGGCGCACTTCACGCATGTTTTGTTCTCACCTGAATGGCTTCCCAGCAGAGGCGAAGGAATGATTTGCTGGGCGCCGGCGGGATCTCGTTCTTGCCGAACGCGCGTTGCCGCGCGGCAAGTTCAGTTTGTGTGTTCGGCAGACCGTTTACCGGATCCACCTGCAACAAGTTGGTCGTATTCGCCAAGTCATTTTTCCTCTAGCGTGTTCCCCCGATTATTCAATCATGCTCTTACCTTGAGCTTCTGACAGATTCCCTCCACGCCTCCGTACTCCTTTTCCACCTGCAATATCGGATCTTGTAACAATTCAGATGTTTCGTGTTAACTGGATAGCGGCTTTTCCTCTTCACTTATTCCTATCTCACACTTGCGTGCAAACTGAAAATTGAAAATTTGCACACGCGTGTTCGCACCCACAAATTGCGTTGGCGTGTTGCAAATTGAAAAGTTTTTTTGCGTCGTTTTCTTCCACACTATACTGTTATTAATCTTGTTAGGATAATGTTTGTCACGCGATCTCTTTGCTAAGCGACACTACAAAAACATGAACTTGGAAGTCTTGAAAAGTCCGCGAGTGCGGACACAACGGAAGTGCATTGAAAATTTGTCCTGTTTGGAAAAGCAGTGTTTCGAAGAGAGGGCGAATGTTTGTGCGTACCTTCTGTTGTGCCTCTGAGCCTCGCGTCTCCATGAGAGCTCGCAGCTCGGCGAGAGAGCAGCCATATTCAGAAGCCGGCATCCCGGCTGCAAGGTGCGACGCCTGAAACAACAACACGTGAGAAAATCATAATAATTAACACAATAGCATGTATATTCCACGAAAACTGGTCAGTTGCATACAAACTTTCGAAGCACTTTTCGTAAATGCCTTCGAGAATCTTTTCGAATTCGTTGCCAACCTTATGATGATCTTTCTACGAAAAGACTGACTTCTTAGAAAGTCTTTCAATTAGCGAATAGCGCGATATAAGCGAGGCGAAAAACAACAAAGAGCGTGGTGTGACTGATTCATACTTAGTTCATTATCATCTCCCTTTTGTTTGTCAGAGCCGATGTGAAACACAGCCATGACACACGGAAAGGTCGCACTGATCATTCACTGCCATAATCGATACGTACGGGACTAAAAAGTATAACAGGTGAGAGAGGAGAGGAACAGAGAAGAGAAGGAAAGAGAGATGTGTATAGAGAGAGGTATGGCGCATGAACCGTGAGTGAATGACTGATTTCGATTGATCGCGTACACAGAATGTGGCGGTTTTACGACTGTAACAGATATATAAACTGGGATAATAGTCGAGCAGATAGGTAATGCGGGTAAGGGGCGCGAAAATCGAGGAGAGAAAAGAGAGAGAGAGAGAGAGAGAGAGAGAGAGAGAGAGAGAGAGAGAGAGAGAGAGAGAGAGAGAGAGAGAGAGAGAGAATATGGGGGGAGATAAAGGTCATCTGTTGATTGATTGCGCGAAACCGACGCGCGGGCCGCGTCAGTGGCGTCGAGTCGAGACCAATTAGGACGTAATACGAAAAAAGAGATTGGAAAGGAATCGGGAAAAGGCTGAGTGCCACCAGCACCCGCGGGAAACGCCGTGCTTGTGAGAATTGCTGACATACCTCGCTTTCTCTCACCACTCTAAGCAGACTACGACTCTATGGGAAACGATGTGTGGTGATTTTGTAGCGAATAATCCGTGGGAGAGACGATCATGCATATGAGAGCTCGCGCCGCCCAAAAGAGGAATTCTAGCGGCTTGAAATGCAATCCGCGTAGATCATAAAGTACATACATTAGTATGAAATCAAGCACAAAATATCCTAGCGTTTTCTCTGTCCGAGTGATACGGGAAAGAGAGGGAGAGAAAAAGAGAGAGGCTAGTAACACATAATCGCTTCCGGTGATATTCACGAATAGCCGGAGAGAGTGTGCGGAAGCGAGAGGCCGAGATAGTGATACGCACGAGGCAGAGAGGTGAGGTGAGAGGGAGTAGAGATAGTGCGGCATACCGGAAATCCGTCGACGAGTGAGCAACACCCTGCCACTCATAACCACTGTGGCATACTCTCCACTATGTCTCACTGACTAGGTTCCTTGTAGGGACATAGTACCATTAATATAAACGCTCGCAGCTGGCAGAAAAACAAATTGGATAGCTATATCGTGTGAGTGTTTATTTGTACACAAAGCTACAGTACTGTTATTGACAACTGGAAAAAACGAGGCAGTTCGCAGGCGCGCTTTGGACAATTTCGGCATGCACGCGCGTTTTCTAAAGAGGCATATTCTATTCACATCGAGAGTAGGCGGCGAGTCAGGGAAATGGCATTGACTTGCCACAGACCACGACGACAAATCGGAGACATCGCGACAACTACTATGCCACTAACGAACACTCAAAAGAATACGTAAAAGCAGGCAGGGGAAACGCAGAGAGGAAATGAATAGCTGGTATGCAGAGAGCACAGAACTGTATGTGCATATTCCCACTCGGGCGGAAAAAAAGAGAGGAAGAGAATCAATACACGGCAATTGCAATAAGCGAGAGTGAGTGAATGTGAGAGTGAGAGAAAGAGAGAAAGAAACAAGAAGGTGAGGGCGGTTCCTCACTATTTCAAAGAGTCTACAGGCAGATGAGGATACAGAGGTATGTGGGTGTGGGTGTGAACTAATTGTGTAGCAACTGTGAAAAGGTGACATGCGACACGGGGTGAGCAGAACAGAGTCAGTGGCCAGAGGATACGGGTCTATCTTCTTATTAGGAGAGAGAGAGAGAGAGAGAGAGAGATGCGATAATCCCGCTAGTTAAGTGACTGTGGCAAGAAGGCGAGACAACAGTGATCGATACATCTGGGATATATGGCATCGCGAATACACGAGAGAGGGAGAGAGAGAAAGAAAGAAAGAGAGAGAGAGAGAGGGAGAGAGAGAGAGAGAAAGAGAGAGAGAGAGAGAGAGAGAGAGAGAGAGAGAGGAAAGGGGAGAAATACTGTACGCTGTGTTTCAATATCGCACTGGCAGTGATAGCGGAACGGGTTAGCGACCGCTCGTCTTATAGGCCGCTCCCGCACTCGCTTTCGCTGACGCCTGAAAATTTGCATAACTCGCGCATGCCTGCGTCATTCGCTGCCAGAAATAGGGTTTGCCCAATCGCAGCGGAATAAAAAGTATATGCGCATAAGACCACTTTTCGCAACTGTGAGTACGGGTAGCGAGCGGTGCATAGCGGGCGAATGGGTGCGATGGACACACCAAGGGTCGACGCGTGTTACAGTGTCGAGACAGGTGGTGAGAAGAAAAAGAAGAAGGTGAAGGAGAAACCAGTATCGAATCAGCAATCAACGCGCGTCCTCGTCTGAATTCGACAATCACGAAGTGACTGTGTGTGTTGACCGAGGTGATTGGGCCAACCACCGGAGACACCGAACCGCCCCAGGGGTTCGCTGTCTCTCTCTCTCTAATTCTCTCCAGGGCGGGGTCTTGTTCTTTCTCTCTCCTCCTGTCTCTTTCTCTCTTTCTCGCGCTCTCTCGTGGTAGCTAATCGAGCGGCACGGCGAAAGACCTGCGGCCTTCTCTCTCTCTTCTCTCTTCTCTCTTCTCTCGCAGCTGCTTCAAGAAAGGAGTGCACACCGGAAGCGTGAGCACTAAGAAGCATGGCAATGACTATATTTCCGTGTTCTTTTCTCAAACAGGAGTAAGTGGGAGTAATTGAATGTCGAATGGTCGGGCGGCAGACGTATTGTAACAGTCGAGACAAGAAAGTACACTGGCCGAGAATTGTTTTCTCTTTCACTCGCAACCCTTCACAACACTTCGATAATGGAAGAGCGAGCGGCAACAGAGTAAATTGCATTTTCGGATTGATAATGCGTTTATGTGTTTGTGAGGGGACTGTTGAGAATAAAAGCGAAAGAGAGAGAGAGAGAGAGAGAGAGAGAGAGAGAATGGTTATTGCCAACTATCGGTGGGTCGTCGTGGTCGTCTTCTGTCTGCTTTCATTACATAATTGCATGAGAGAAGAAAGAGGCAATTTTGTTGCAGTCAACTTTTAATGAGTGCGTGTGTCATCATCTCCAGGCGACACTTTTTCGTCGTCGCTCTTCCCAAATGGAATATTCGTTTCAACGTTTTTCCACGACTTCGTCTCCCCCCATAATTCGGTATTGCAGGAGAGCCTTCCGTTTCTCATTTCCCGCGCACAAATCATAATCAGGAAATTGCTATGTATTAGGGAGGTGGAATGAGGAAATGACGCAATGATGTCCAAGACGGACGCGGCGAAAAAGGCGAGAGAAGGGCAGTAAACAGAAACAGGGCTGGCGGCTGGATGGATGGATGGATGGAAATAGTCGCCGGTTCGGGGGGAGCAGATGAGCTGATTAGACTCGCTGCAAACAATAGAGGGAAGGAGAGAAAGCGCGCCACCCGGAGGGCGAATCATTGTCCCATCACCACAGGGACGCCGATTTCGAGTTTTAGAGATTCGTAAGATAAGAGAGTACTTTATAAATCAGGAGTCTGCTCCGCCGTGAATAACATGACTTGTTATGATGTGACACGTGAGACGTGAATTGATATGGTCGTCGTTACTAATCGTTAACAAATATCAACTGATGACAGTGTGATGACTGCATACTGTTTAGGGGACTGAATTGATCCTACGTTAAGACTCCCAAAAAACTACGTTCTAAGTGTTTCAGCTTGTTCATTTATGTGTTCTTTCGTTCTGTGGTTTTGTTTGTCTGCGAAGAGTATAAATCCTGGATTACCGCACTACTCGGGCCACAATCGCACGCATCATAACGTCATAGCGATAACGATGATTGTTTTCCGGCACCTACTCATATTGATAGCTTTATCACAGACAAAGCACACACACATCCATACACACACTGGCGGGGCTCGAGTAAAATGTACATAGCTGACTATGTATGCGGCAAGACGTCGTCAGTGTTACTAGACCAGATGAATAGTAAGAAGGTAAAAAGAGATAGGGGCGACGTTATGCGATTCCGATGAGCAGGCGGGGATACGAATAGACTGCCTAGTCTACTCTACACGTGTTTGATGCTGGAGGCGCGCGAGTGGCGCGAAGTCGCGTCCACGAACTGAAGGTCGTCCTGAAAACGCGTTGAGTGTGGAAAGTTTGAACTGATGCTGCCGGGTTTGTGTTCTGCACATTTCAACCACTGTCAAACTCCAACCACTGTCATTCCTCATAAGACTATGATGCTACTCCGAGTGGTGCACACTACAGGGAGAGTGTCGTCTACCGACTAGGATTACCCTGTCTCTGCCCACTGTCACACCGTCTCGAGGAGGGAGCGTCGCTCGTCTGGCACGGCGAGTGACTGCGCGGCGGCGGCGGCGAGTGTGTGGTTGGTGTTGTGTGCGTGGTGTGCCTGCACTGCCGACGGGTACGGCAGAGTGGGCGGATAGGGCAGCTGCTCCGACATCGTACGCTTCACTACGCCCTGCAACACGTACACTCCGAACAGTCAAGTGGTGACCACCAGTCGTACACCACTCAACAAATCTCTGCGATTAGACGATTAATGTGAATGTGGTTGCTTTTTTTGTCAGATACATACACTGATTACCCATAATGCTGGTTTCCGGACAAGTTGAGATGAATGCATTTTTTTTAATTAAGCTAAGTGCATTCGCAGGGCACTTGACGTAATGAACCCATTGTGCTAGTAACAACTTGAATCGAAATAGAAAGAACTACAGCATGATGAGAAAGTTATTTTTTTAAACCATGATAAAGCGACCGTTTTGTTCGTGAAGTCGAAATCCGTTAAATAATAAAATGGCGAACAACGCCATTGCGTATTCTCAAAGTGATGTGATACAAAAATAAAACAAGAATCAGCTTTTTTCACGAACATGTTTCGTCAATGTGGAGTCACATTTCACTAACTACTTCCCCCACAATGTACTGTCAATAAATGTGTCGAAATGTTGACGATTCTCATTTTCTCACCTTCTCAATGTCATTCAGAGGAATATCCTGCAACGCGCCTGGATTCGTCTCATTGAGGGCATCTGGAAACATCGGTAAAAAATGGAGCGTGCCACATCAAGCAGCTTGTCAATTACACGTTTATAGCATCGTTTGCCAACACGGACACACCGTTTTTACCCTCGTTTTCCCTTTCTCTCTCCCCTTCTTATCGACTCACAGATGTCCTCTCTAATTTGTCGAATCAGCTCGTCGCTGTCTGCTTCTAGCAGCGACTCCTGCAAACATGGTGGGGTGTTTTGCAGCGTTGTCTTGGCGATGATACGGTAATTCTCACGACGCACACCTTGGTGAGGTGGTGGATGATGCCGGCTCCAAAAGAATCGCCCAGAACGTTCACACTCGTGCGAATACGGTCTCTGAATAAGGAGGGTCTGGAAGAGAGAGAGAGAGAGAGAGAGAGAGAGAGAGAGAGAGAAAGACTGAAAGACTGAAAGACTATAACAAAAATCTAGGTGGCGGAAGACTTCCCACGGTTTGTAGCCTGATTGTGATAGCGCTATTTCACGATTCCGGAAAAACAGCAGCGAAACGTCTTCTACGAGTCTCTTTCTCGTTATAGGGACTGACCAAAGTAAGTTGTTATAAGTTGAAGTGAGATGGATAGGAAGAGAAAATGAAAGACAGAAAGAGAAGTGAACTGACAGCAGCCAGTCAACAGTGAGCAGGAGTGAAAGGTCCTTAGCGGGAAGGCCTACGGTAGTGAGGACGATGACAATCGTGTCGAGACCAGCTGGAACCGAGCCGGACCCAATCGATGCGACAGTCGTTGTGACACTGCAATTGATGAAAAATGTAGATATTTAGAGATACGTTAGTTGCAAAAAGCAGAATAATTATTCACTGCTGTTTCTACTTTCGTTTGTGTGGTGGTGTTGCTGAAAGTGTTAAGGAAACACTGTGTAGACATTTTTTGTAAGAGAGAAACAGTTGTTTTTTTCATGTCATGAGTCAGTTAATCACTACACGGACAAATCCTGTCTGATTCCATGGTATCTTTTTTCTCGAATCCCATCTGCATCTCTTCCATCTTTGTTCCCTGTTCGTCTCTTCCTATTTTCCCTCTGTAGTCTTTCTTTTCTATTCGCTCTGTTTCTTAACTCCTCAAGAAAGCGAAGTTGAGACAAAATATATACTACCAAAATACGTATTTTACATCCAACAATAAATAAAGTACAACTTTCCGTTTGAGCGGACTAGAATCGTAATCAAGATGCTGACCGACGTCAATTAAAAAATTAAGAATATGCGTGACTTGACGTGCACTTGCTCACCTGATGGTGAGTAGTTCCATGATGGACAGCTTCACATTGTGCAGCTGCGCGATGAAGATGACCGCCACAGCCTCGTATAGCGCTGTGCCGTCCTGTAACCACGTTTCGTACAATTCGCATTCTCTGAGTATGGCGGATCTCGAGCATGATAGAGTGTGGTGTGAACAAAGAACCGCCGACTAGTGCATAGTTTGTGTTATCATCGAGCCGCATGCGTTTCGATGTTCCGTCCTAATTAGAAACTGATTTCCCCAGATAGTAGGGTAATATCGAAACAACTAATATATGTCGCACGTAAGTGGAGAAAATAGCGATTGTGAGAATCATATTGTGAGTTTGATTAGAACAAAAGTAGTAGTTGTGTTCTGAACCAAGGTGTCTCGAGACTATATCTATATGTACCAATCACAAGCAACTTTTTTCTCAAACGTACACTATTTTTTGTGAAGGGAATATGAAATGAACAGAAAGTGATAAGAAGGGAGAGAGTTTGGAAAGTTAGAGAGAGGAAGATAGAGAGAGAGAGAGAGAGAGAGAGAGAGAGAGAGAGAAAGAAAGAGAGATGCGTACCATGGTGATGGTGGCTCCGAGTGGTAGTACGAACCGCGTGACTCGCCGGTCGATTTTCAAGTTCTCCTCCAGACAGCGGAATGTGACTGGTAGGGTGGCGCCGCTGAAACCATCAACTTACTTATTCACATATAGCCTGCGCCAAAGGCATAGTTTTCGGTCTACCTCGCTTGCAGTTCGAAGCACGGTGCGATAACCGTCTGCCACTCTTGGTTCGCGCGCTATTGCCGAGAGCTGACTCTCCGTCCTCTGATCTACCCCACCGCGCGCAACTTATTGCGAGCATAGAACTAAACTATGATGACTCTTTGAATAGACCTCATGATGCCTAAAAAAACCTTGATATTTACTATTCTGGATGTTGGTGTGTAAACGTGTAGTGTTGTGATTTGTAATCAGTGTCTACATCTGATCTATGTAGATGTCGCATACAGCAGTGCGCAAGAAGTTCCTTGACTGCTCGACGGGTCACTCAACTCTCCGATTTCCCCTGCCTCTCTCACCTGGACGCTGTTCCGAACGCAGTGGCCAGTGCCTGCAGGATACCTGTCATGAACTGGAACGGGCTCTTCCTGAAACAACAGCTTTCGTCTTCATCTGTTCGTAGTTTGTTATATGTTTTGAGCGGGAACTTTCTAGCTATATTGTGAAAACCCTGAACGTGATGTGCGTGGAGAATAATAGTTATTAAAAGCTAGTTATTTTTAGCGCACGAATGAAACCCTATACGTAGTATGGTGATTTTCATCCATCAAAAACTTGGGTCAAGATATTAGTCAGTTTAAAATAGAAACAAGTTTCGAGAAGGTGTGTTTTCGAAACCTTCTCCCCATCCTTACTAACATAGTTGTTTTTTCGACGTTCTAGTTTTTAAAACGCGTGATATTAACCGCTTCCGGCTCACCTCGTCACGATGGCGTAGAGAAGAGGCAGTGTGAGCAGACTGTGGATCATCAGACCGCAGATCACCGTCACCACGTACCTACAAACTCTCTCTCTCTCTCTCTCTCTCTCTCTCTCTCTCTCTCTCTTTTTTTTTTTCTCTTTTCCATGGAGCACCACATATACATGAGAGGTGGAATCTATGGCGAAATTGTAGTGTTTTCCAGTGACACATGTGGTGCTGCACAACTCTACACTCACATAGCGAGTGCTTGCGCCGTCTCACTCAGGTTGTCGATGTCGACAATGTTCTTGCAGACGAGCGACAGAATGCCGATTGGATAACACCTGAGAAGGTTGGGGAAAGTTCTCTCTCTCTCTCTCTCTCTCTCTCTCTCTCTCTCTCTCTCTCTCTCTCTCTCTCTCTCTACTCTCTACTCTCTACTCTCTACTCTCTACTCTCTCTCTCTACTCTCTCTCTCTCTCTCTCTCTCTCTCTCTCTCTCTACCCTGTCTACTCCCTACATACCACATGAGTGCCGATATCCACTTCATAATGATCGCATCGAGAACAATGAAGAAGTTGATCATCAGACGGGCCTGAAGTTGACTTCAGTATCTATATCGTGATTGCATATCAGATTTTCTTACAATCAGAAATTCTTCTTCATTCACTTATGATCTGCAAAACATTGCATCAGAGTTCATCAAAATCGAAAAAGCTCACTTGTTCTCCCAGGATGGAGAGAATCACACCGAATCCAGTACAGAAGACGATCAGACCTGCAAAATTGCTACCTTATCCCTCATTCGAGCAACCTCGTTTTTCGCTTTTGATTTGCAATGCATTTTCATCATGGGTTTCTGTGTGCAAGAGTGCTCTGAACTCTTCAACTCGCGTAACTCGATGAGTTAGCAATCATCGTAGGCTCTAATCCTTGATCATCTATTCATCTGCAAGGAACACTCGTGACAGTGCGGGCGCGTGGACCAGGACGGTAATCGAATCGCGTCGGCATGCTCCTCGATCGGTCGCCTTCTACAGTGTCACTTGGACAGTGTTGGCGGAGCGCGATGACCAACTCGATGCACACCTATCTCAACGACTTCACATTCGACCGCAGTCCGCTGCAGTGGGTTCTCATCTCCGGCTTGTGTGTCATCATATTCGTCGCGTTCGTTCTCAACGCACTCTTCGTTGCACTTCTCATCAGGGCAAGAAACAAAAGGATGAGTGTGAGTTGAAATGCAGTCCACAAGATCTGTTTTTGCAGGGCCGCTACTGGCGCATAGTGTGGCAGGTCGGTTTCTGTAACATGATTCACACTCTGTTTCACTTGATCTCAACCATTCCGCAACTGCTCACCGAGTTGGTGGAAAGTTTCTGGTCAACATATTGACCTGTGTGTTACAGCACCTTTCCCTACGACACGTACATACGTATCACTAACGTGATGAAATATTTTTCGAGCCACGGCATTATATTCTTTCTCTTTTTCATCGCGCTCAATCGATTTGCAATATTCGTGATCAAACCACTGGAAAAGTTGCTATTTTCTACGTGAGTTGCAACAAAATATGCATGTACAATAGTCGAATGGAAAACTTTTTTTTCAGTCGAACTCGTCTTTACATGTGTGTTACTTTCATCTGGTGTTATGCACTATTCTTTGCTACTACTTCGTTATGGGTACGCTGCACGTGAGTAGTGTTTCTGTTTTGTAACTGCTTTCTAACCAAGTAAAAAAAGTATTCATAGACGAACATTCAACGAAACGTTGAATGAGTTCATTTATTCTTGTTCTTATTTTGATGCAGCTATAACAATAATTCAGGTGTGCTATTTTGTTCTTCGATTGTGAATTAGACGCACAGTTTCAGATAGCTATTGCCCACAACACGTACCTACCATGGCTATCGTGTATTTTATATGTTTCTGTATTCGTGTCGTTGAGAAAACAGAGAAAGGTGAGTTTAAGCAATTCCAATAACACTCTAGCCATTTTCCAGGCGTTGATCAGCAATAATAAACCGAAGATGCAGTGGAATGCGGAAACACGGCTTTTGCTGCAGTCGATTGTGATAACATTAGGACGCATGGTCAACATTGAAAAAACAAATAAACACTCTTTTCGATGTTCTAGTACCCTTTTTCAGTTCACCCAACTGTGTCACAGCCTGATTGTCGAAATCGACACTTCGGCCGGTCAGCAGACAGTATTCCTTGTCATATACTTCTACATGGATGTGTTCTTCTCGTTCCTTCTCCCTCTCTCAGTCGTTCAAATCAGTCACGACATGCGCAAAGGTGTTGTCTTTTCTTGAACATCATGAGTACTCTGATTCAGAAATCTGCAGCGTTTTCTATGGCGGCAGCTCGACAGTCGCGATAAGCACGACGCGAGCTAGTGCATCCACCAGAGCAACATTGCGTGCATTTAGGTGAAAAAAAAGATGAAATGTATGATAAATTGCAATGCCGCGGAACAACAAACTGTACTAGGGAACAAAAGATAAAGTAGCGCGTAAACACGAGATGAAAACAAATGAACTGGCTGCGGTCAAAAGACGCATGTGGCGCGGGATGCATACTCTGGGAAAAATAGCAGACTGGCAATGCGTGTTGTGCATCACTCACCCAGCACGTTCATCTCGTTGGTGTAGGTGAGGTGGGGCTTGTTGATCTCCGTGATGTTCGGCACGGTGCCGTTCGGCAGCTTCACTACCTGCAACCTCCACGTCCGCTTCGAGAATAATAGAGGGAGAGAAAAGAGAGAGAAGAGAAAGGGAGGGAGAGAGAGATAGAGAGAGTGGTACCACCTAAGCGGAAACAGACTAGAGAAGTACCACCAAGGCCATACAGCAAGTACACAAGCAGGCACAATGGTTTATCAGAGTGTGATTGCAATCGGGGTTGGTTCTGGACGTCGAGGGACGTAGAGGGTCGAGGGACGGGCGACGAGGGTCGAGGGGGACTCCGAGGGGAGCAGGGGCCCAGAGAAGGCGGTGGCGAGAGAATGCCCAGACGAGGCCACGCGGCCGCTATTTACGTCGTTTGCCAGACATGATAATCACCGAGTTGCGTCCTTTCGCTGGTTAGCATCGTTAGTCGAATGAGTGATATTTGCATATTCAAATGAGGTCGTTTCGTCGTTCCACGACACTCCCCCCTTTACAAGCGAAAAAGACAAGTTGTATACGCTGCGACTGGTGCTCTATTTGAATATGCAAATCCGATATTGCATGTATTGCTTGTATGTTTGCGACTATTGGTGAATGGTCGTATTATAATATCGAACATGTTTAGCTCAAAAAAAGAGCTTTTGGAAAGAGAAAGGATCATTTGACTGCCCGATTCGCGAACAGAGTCTACTCGATGGTATCCACCTCTCGGCGGGCAACGAGTCTTTCACGTGCTCTACTAAGGCCGACTTTGCCTAGGCCGTTCAAACACAATAGTGACTCTCTGCTCGGCTCTGTGTGTGGGAACAACACACAGAGTTACAATCGGGAACATCATACCCGGATCTCACTTATTATGGGAAACATGATCAATATGCTGTCCTGTTTAGCGGACAAATACAAGAAAATATCGGATGTTTTCTCAATCGATATGGGGTTTTTTGTTGGATGCATTTTGATTAGCGAAGTCTTTAGCAATCGGATAGTGGTTTGTCTGATGGCACGATAGCGGAACGATTGCTCGATTCGGGTTCTTCATCGGGTTCTTCATCTGCATCCTGCACGCCTTGTCCATGTGGTCCTTCCATCCTACAGGGTTCCTTCTTGTCCATCTATTTCGAGTGCCGGTGTTGAGTCGTGTGTCGTTCTCCTTGTGATCGAATACGGTGCCGTGAGTGCGAAAGCAGATGCTCTTCGTGTGATAGTGATAGTGACGCGTCTTGGACAGACAATCTGACGAGTTGTGGCCTCTTCCGCAATAACGACAGTTCTCAGGTATCATATGGCAGTTTTTGGCCGAATGAGTGACCGAGTAGCACTTGAGACAGGCAGTGTTCGTCTTCGCTATCTGATAGCGGACTGTCTTCGATGTGATCACATCGCACGTTAGAGACGTGTGGTTGGTTGAGCTGCAGAACAGACATGCGCTCGTGTGGTGCACGCTTCCCCCTTCTCCAACGTTGACGTGGGTCGTGAGAGAGCGGATGGTACCGCTTGTCGTTTGAGGTATCACATGTTGTTCTGTCGCAAGATACTCTTCCATTCGCAAGATGGTGTGCAAATGACCCTGGATTTCTTCGTCAGACGACCAGATCATTCCACTTCCATCTCGGATATTTCCCCACGCTGCGTACACATGCTACGCATGCGTGGACGCAAAAGCGGCTCAAGTGTGCGTGTGTTCGTTGCACACGCACACAAGTCTTCTACGCAAAACAGAGTGCGTGAGCGCATCGGTCGGTGGTAAAACGGTACTGGAAATTTAAAAATAGTTGAACGTTAAATATCATTTTGAAACTGATCATAGAATAGTAATACACATCATAAAAATAACGTTTTCATTTATTTCAATTTTGCAAAACAAATTGAAAACCGCGGGGATCGAACCCACAACAGTCCGGATTACCACGCTAGCTCACTACCTCCTGAGCAATGCTCGTTGATACAAAGAGATGAGCAGGGCGCACCTAAGTACGCTGATTCTCTTGCGAGTTTTCTCTACGCATGTGAGGAATGCGTGAAGCTCGTCTCACTCGCCCCAATTCGCGCGTCGGCCGGTCTGCCATCCACGCATGTGAACAGTGCGTAGAATGCCTCACTCGATCTTCACATGCGTGGCACTGTCAAGTTTTGGGTACGCAGTGTGAGAATTTACCTGAGATGTTTCGTCAAGTTCATTTTCGCAACTTTTCGCTGAATGCGCGGTGGGAGAGTGCGAAACAATTCAGAGGTTCTGGGAGGGACGATTGAGCCAGGAATACTGAGTTCACTGAGCTTTGTCATGATGACAATGTCTTCGTATCGCTCACGTAGCTCAGTCACGGTACACGTATCGTTGAGTGGTCGCATAGCTCTCACCAACTTCTGCAGATGCAGATTGTACGAGGGAGAGTGGAAGAATCGCTCTTTGAGGTATTTCACCGCCTCATCGAGTTGCTCCGCTCGTTTCGGAAGGATTGCCTTGAGACGCGCATCTTCGCACGAATTGATCAGAAGGATAATCTTATCGATTGGATCCATACCGGGATGCTTATACACGAATGGCTCAAAGAGATCCCAGAAGCCGATGAACGACTTTAGGTCCGAGAACTTCGGTAAAACGGATTGGAAATCGATTGATGTCATATCATTATGTTGCCAATTTTTTTTATATTTAATAGATATAGGGCGCAGAGGCCAGAAAAATGCGATTTCTCTTAATAGAATGTGTGGTCGCTCAGGACAGATATATCAATCGATTATCGATCGATAACAGATTCTCTCAGGTAGAACTTTCTCTGATTGCTTGCTCAATGTGCGTTTCACTGCTGGCTTACTGTAGGCTTGGGGTGTCTCTCTGTCTTTTGATTGACCACGGGTTCGTAATCCGAAGTGGTCCGATGCACCATAAGCGGAAACAGACTAGAGAAGTACCACCAAGGCCATACAGCAAGTACACAAGCAGGCACAATGGTTTATCAGAGTGTGATTGCAATCGGGGTTGGTTCTGGACGTCGAGGGACGTAGAGGGTCGAGGGACGGGCGACGAGGGTCGAGGGGGACTCCGAGGGGAGCAGGGGCCCAGAGAAGGCGGTGGCGAGAGAATGCCCAGACGAGGCCACGCGGCCGCTATTTACGTCGTTTGCCAGACATGATAATCACCGAGTTGCGTCCTTTCGCTGGTTAGCATCGTTAGTCGAATGAGTGATATTTGCATATTCAAATGAGGTCGTTTCGTCGTTCCACGACACCACCTGACCTTCGGCTTGCTGCTGACGTAGTAGGTCTGCACCTGCTGGAACGTTGCCTGGATGATGTTTTCCGGAAACATGTTCCTGCAAGCATCATGGTGTTTATTCTATGCTAGTACGACATTGGAAACAGTGGCTGTGTCACCTGATCTGATCCAAGAACGTGTCGAGTGTGGAGAGTGGTGTCTTCTCGAGTGTCCCCTCTCCGAGTGCGTGAATCAGCGCCGGGTCTCCGGGTTGAATCGACGACACAAGGATGATGCCAGTCTGAAAAACCAGTATTTCCAGCAGTGAATGCAAATGTGTTCGAGAAGCGTTTTCATGACCCTGACTAAAGTTGGTGTTTCAAAAATAATTGAGGCCACATACATATATGCTCGAAAGAGACTCGACAAGCTAATCGAATGAAGACGTACTTTATGAAAAATGAAAAAGGTACAAATGACGCACGAATGTGGAGAGGAAAGTGGTTGTCATGTAGTAGAAGATGGTCATCAGCCCGATCTTGCGCGCGTCCCTCGCACGCACTTGCGCCAGCGCTGCAACGAGAGCAACAACATGATTTGCTTTCGATCAGGGACAAGTCTGTTAGAGAACCAACAGTGATTCAGTACACGGCCAAACAGTATGTGTTGGTGGCGTTTCGAAACACCTGATTTCATAGGCATTATAGTTGCACTGTTTGTACGATGAATGGTGTACTTATAATAACACTGGGCTGAACCTACCGAAATTGACGATGTGATACATCAATTCATAAATCATAACACAATTAGTTGTTACCCACCAGATATGACGGATGAAATAATGAGGGGAAGGATCATCATTTCGACGATCTGCATGAAAATCTCTCCAGGAAAGCCGATCAGGGAAATCGTGTCATTGCTGCAAGAGTATGGGTATGAATCAATTGTTTTCGCTTCTTGGAGAGATGAAGTGTATGAAAATTGAAAAGTTGGCGGTTTGTTTGCGAACCTTGTTTTGTTGCTGTTTCACAACGTGCTCAACACAGTTTCCATTTGTGTTTGCACTCACACAAATTGGTCGCACACTTGCAGCGTGCGTTTTTCCATGCATATCACAAACATAATTCGAAAGATTGAACCCTATTTGGAAAAAAGAAAGAAGAAAAAAGAAAAGAGAGCTCTCACCTAGGATTGAAGGGTCGAATGACGAATCCCAGTACTACACCGACCACGACACATTCTATGGTCAGTACAAGAAGGAGGTCCTTCTTCATGCCCATTTCGAGAAGTGGAGCGCGAAAAGGTTGCCTCTGAAAGTGCTACAAAATCATGCCAGCATACTTTCATTAAAATTTGGATTTTTTATCAACAGTCGAAAAATGATCTCGATAAAATGCATTTACGAGCAGATAAAAACATAGTGAGCGCTAGTAGCACATTGGTCAATGCCGCTAGCTTGTTACCGCCGGAAGGCATAATCACAAAATATCAAAAGTCCACCGCTTGCTATCACGGCTATCAAATCACATGTCGACTTACCGGCTGCGGGGGCGAAGTCAACAATCAGTCGCGGCTTCCTCCTCTCGCGACCCAATTAGCGAGTGATAAGCACAGGTAGCCGACGAGTGCTGTAGCGGTGGTGTTTGTACGTGTGGTATCGAGTGGTATAGAGAGGGATAGGGGTATGTATGTGATAGTCCTAATCGGGTCTCTCTGCGTGCGTCAGAAAACCTGCCGCCGCGACCATATGCAACTCCTGATCAGCATAAGTGTAAGTCGAGAGAGAGGCACGCGCGTCATTCGCGCCCTCCACGCAGACATTTTGGATTGCTCTGAAACAATGTAATCCAAATCGATGTACTGTTGAACATGAACCCACAAAGCGTTTTTTTTAGGGAGAAACATTCACAATCACAGACTCGAAGTCGGTTTGCGATTATTTTAGTCTTTGAACGCACCTTTTTTTTCTGCGCATAGTTTGGCTTTTCACAGTTTGTCGTGTCTGCACTGCCCACTGCACTCAAGTACCCTCACAAAGTCGTCTCATCCACCAGCAGCGTGGCGCAGTGGAAGCGTGCTGGGCCCATAACCCAGAGGTCAGTGGATCGAAACCACTCGCTGCTAATTCTTTAGCTTGACTGAAAATTCCGAGAGCTCAAACAATGCACTTTCACGTTGTGTTTAATGTGTGAGTGCGTGAAACGCATCATATTTGTATTGGTGTGAATTTCAACGATAAAAATACATGTCTTATCGCTTAAAAGTACTCACCTAAATGTAAATATAGTGGATTTATCGTTACGGATTGCAACAAGTTTACAATTATTAACACGAATAGAGAGAGAGAGAGAGAGAGAGAAAGAGGGAGAGAGAGAGAGAGAGAAGTTCAAAGAACGCAGGTAAGTGTTACTTTAGTCTTTCTCACTTTACGTGAGTTGTTTCAAACGATTTTTAATGACCATCAAACCTGAACGTCAACGATGTTAAAACTAAATGTCATGTAAAAATAAATATTTCACCAATTACACTAATACGCACTTTTTGTGAGACATTTATAAGCAGTCCCTAGTGGTTGGTACAAAAGCCTTCACAGCGTGTGCATTTCAATAACAACGAGATGTGGTCGCCGCACGTGCACGTTGTCGTGGCGTTCGTCACGTCGGCGCTGTCCATGGTCTTCAATCTGTTCCTCCTGCTGGTCCTTCGCAAGTCCACCACCCACTCGATCACACCGCAGTACCGCTACCTACTCGGCATTTTCGCTCTCGTCAATATATTCTATGCAGTCACAAACATCCTTGCCGCGCCGGTAGGCACTCACATTTACACTACCTGAATAGGAAAACAATCAACACGCAATACGATAGGAACATGTTTAAAAGCAGAGTGGCGTTTGCAATTAGCTTTCATAAACTTTAGTTTTCTTATCGAGTACCTATCCACTTGTCATGTACCGATTTTAAAAGAAGTCGCCACTGTAGCTTCAATCAGCTTCGTTTCTTTTTGAGGTTACAAAATTTGTATTTGTTCCGATTCTTTTGAAATGCAAAAGGAAAACAAATCTAATTGGTGCTTTATGGAATACATGAAACTCTGATTACTGATGTCACTCACTTGTTAGGTGAGCGTGACTGGATTCGACGCGTACATGTTGATCTCGATATCCCCGGTGATCAGTGGATGGAACAGGACGCCTTTCCTATTGGCATTCGCAGCGACGTTCATTCTCTGCCTGCTGTCTCTCTCATTCCAGTTCATCTATCGATACATTGTCATTTGCAAGTGAGTGTACGTACGAACATCGTCGTTTCCTAAACCGCCACGTACGCAGACCGCAATACATTGCGCTACTTTCCCGCTACGTATTTCTGTATTTTGTATGTTCCGCTTGTTTTGTTGCTACGTACCTGTACACGGTATATGTTGGGTCTACGCCAGCAAACGTGATACATCAAGTAAGAACACCACATGCAAGCTAATATCTGACACAATACTTTTTCAGATCGCTCCTCACATTAATGAGCAGTACGGGATAGACTCGATGGGAGATGGTGTGTTGGGCTTTCAGTACAGAATAGTGAGTGCACAAGTATAATGTAGCAGCAAAGTTCATGACTCACAGAACTCTACGACTGGTAGTGCTTTCTACAACAACGCGATCTTTGGAGTGGTTGGGACAGTTTTTCAATTGGTAAAATATCACTTTTTTACTGAACGACGTCAATGATTGGTTTTAGGGAGTGCTAATGATCGCGATATTTGCCTCAACTGTTCAAATCACTCGTGCTTTTCACGGAAAAACGCTGTCGACAGGATTCCGTAAAATTCAAGCCCAACTCTTTCGAGCGCTCATCATACAGGTTTTTGAACAATGCCTTCATATTTTCTCGGTTTTTTAGGCGTTCGTCCCATTTTTCTTCAACTTTTTCCCGTTGTGTATCATCGTTTTACTTCCTTTCTTTCGAATCGAGTGTGCTTGGGACAAGGTGCGCTGTTGTTGTTGTGCATGCACGAGTTTGTTCTGGCAGGGTGTTGTCATGGCTATTTCGATCTATCCAATACTGGATCCACTCATTGTCATCTACTGTATCCGGGAACTGCGCGAGGCGTCGAAACGAATATTCGATGGCAAGACTTTTTGTATTGTTTAAATCATATCGTGCGAATAGATTTTTGTGTCGAAAAAAATAACACTTGATGAAACAATCATTTTGTAGGGACGTCGATCCTGGTGGCTTCTTCTCTAAGCGCGCAACCGGTGTCCAATACTTTCTTAAGTTCGTCTACGTCCAGAGTCTACAATGTTTCATCACACGCCTGAGCAGAGAACTTGAATGCGGTGGTGTACGCAACGGGACAGTGGACTTGCATCTCGTACACTCTGTGTAAAGTTTCCAGGACTGTTTTGTGTTTTGTCTTTTTTGTCAAAGTAGTAAAATAAAACTAGATTGTGGTGAGTGATTGTGTTCCTTATAATACTTGTTTTCTTCTTCCTTTTTTTTGATTTGATGGTATAAACAGTCAAACTACACATTGTACACTTACTAACTTACTTGAATATTTGAATGCTCTTTCAGCTCGCAAGCGCGGAGCCCGTCTTTAGCTACAGTGAACGGTTTCGAGCTGCAGTTGCCCACTGCTCATAGTCGTTCCTGCGCCTGTAGAACAGTTTTGTAATATTGCGGACAGAATCTGCCCAGCGATTTGGCGGCCGGATTCTCGAGTCTGGGTTCTCGAGTTACATTGAGCAGCCTCCAATCGCTAGAAGATGTACACACATGTGAAATAAACATTCGAATACAGTTTATCCGATCCACAACAGTCAAACTAGCATGGACGAGAGCGGCGCAATAGCTTTCAATCGAACCCTAATAACGAGACTATCACTTAACTTTGAGTCGAGTTACAGCCAGCTGGCTATCTTGCTCCAGATGGCTATCTTAGATGCAATTATGAACAACGTGTTTGAAGCATTTTGCTTTTTAAAGATGTTTGGAAATGTCAACTTTTTTATTTAAAATTGCGTCACTGAGTGTTTCATTAATCCAACGGGAACTCACTGAAGCCGGCTATAACTCAAGTAGAGCTTATGTCCAATTTCTGAAAGCATCTAGACAAGCTCCATCAGATAAGGGCTGTAGTTGATCTGAAGATGGGTGAGAGTGGGTGATGTTGCACTGTTGCAGCAGATGAAGCTGTGGACGCCTTCGAACTTTTAAGCTACAAGTTTGGCGTACTGTAAACAGCAAACCTAACTACCAGTATATTTTACTGATGGTATGGTCAGTATGTTCCTGTTGAAACAATAACGCATACCCTATTGAATTACGATACTTGGTATGATACAAAGTAGTTTCAGAGGCATCCGAGTGAAAAAGTTTTTAAAGTATATTTTTTACTTCCCACCTCTTCATTCGATATCACATGGTCCTTTCCTGTCCATGAAGACTGCATCTCCGAGAGTGATTGGTCCCTTTTTTCTTTTTTCCAATTCTGTCCAGATTTCGATCAGCTCATCTTTGTTAACCAGAGCAGCGTTGGACGGAAAACATCAGTTATTCAGTTATCAAAGTTCAATAATGGCAGTCATCAATACAACTAACTAATGCCATAAAGAAATCGTGTTCTGCCAAGAAAAGTTAGAAATACGGCAACACAACAGGGAGTTTACAATGCGGCAAACATTGAAATGACCCTTAGACCCTAAACATTTAGCAACTTAAAGGATGACTACGGGCAATAAAATTTGGTCCCGCCACGAAGTCCCTGGGACGTCTTTCAAGTCGCAATATCTCTGTTATTTCAAAAGATATCAAAATGTGTTCAATAGGTCATTGCAATGCTTTTGAGAGTTCCCCGGAACTGCGTTGACCGATTTTTGAAAACTTCATTTTTCAGCTAGTTATAGCCTATTTCCAATATGGACTAAACCTGTATTTTTGGCGATAATTCATTTCAAACAAATTTTCAGAACTTTTCATCTAGTAGGTGTTTCTAGCCATTATGAAAGTCATCTTTTAAAGCAAAAACTATGGCATAAACAAATGTTGCCCGGATACATCCTTCAAGGCTTCTGATAAGGCAAATATCAACTTGGGAAGTGACATCAGTAAAAGCTGAATTGTCCGTCTCTATGAAAAAAGAATGTTCAAAGTTGAGATACTACGAATACTTTCCTCTTACCGTGTCCACATCAATATCGGATAATCGAAGATTCAAAAGAAGATCCAAAAGCGGACTGTCTCCATATGTTTTAACTTTTTTCCACAAGCCCTTGGAGCCCTTCAGCTTGGAGTTTTTCAACTTTAGTCAACGACGATGTCTCCAAAAGTCCTGAATAAAAAAAGTATTTAAAATTTACAAAATAAAAAAAATCTTCATAAAACTCTCCCGTTTCATTTACGCCTCTGATTTTCGCTAGTAAAAATTAAATTGATGTGTTTTGACACAGTCACACAGTCAAAACTGTAATGTAATGAACTCACTCACTCTGAGTGGTTGAATAGTGCAATATACTACTACGCACATGCATAGGAGTAGTGGGATTGTTAATAAATGCATAGCTAGACTATCCACTAGTCTGGCTTTGGTTGATTTAAACACATTTCTTATCGGTTGTTTACGTGATTTTTTTTTAATTCTCGAACTTGTCAATGAAGTACTGATACTGATAATAATTCACGAACAAACTATCCGAGTGTTTATTTGTGTTCATATCTTACTGGAAAAGGTCACTCATGTTTGCACTCGTACGTTTTATCTACAGTGGGTGAACGGACTATTTTATTCGTTCGAATGGCGAGAGACAATGGAAAAGTGAGATAGCGGACACGCTGGCCGTCTGCGCTTATGGAGTGGTTAAGAATCAACGCGTGTATCTGTATATGATTCATCAGGTTGCAAAATTGTCAGTGGTAGATTTTAACACTCACCATTCACGAGGAGTGTTTGTGATGCCACAGTGGCGGATCCGGCTCATATTGTGTACAGGGGTAGCCCAAGGGGTCCCACATCGACGGCCAGAAGTAAAAGTGCAACGGACCTTTTTTTTGGATGTTTTGCGTTACGTTTTGTTTCTTGTTGCTTCTGTAAACATGTTGCTTCTGTAAACATGTTGCTTCCGGCCACCCGGTCTGTAAACAGTCTGTAAACCGGTCTGTAAACAGACCGGGTGGCCGAGTGGTGTAGTGATCGGCGTGGCAAGCGAGGGACGCGGGTTCGATCCCTGCTGCCGCTATACGTTTTGCTGATTCAATTCGGACTTCACGTCAGACGTCACGTCAGCGTCAGACGGAGGCCGACTTTTTATGCTTATCTAGCAGCATGTTTGCGTCGCACAGAGGCTCGGATAATAGGGATTTCTTGGCTAGCTGGTCAAAAGTTTTGTCCTTCTCCACCTCCTCGGCATGCTCGGTTGACGCATGCGCCGACACGATGCCGGTCTTTTTCTCGTTCTTCTGCATCCACGTAGATGAGAGTTGATGAGGATCTTGTTTACATTGGCGAAGGTGAAGATGATTATCAGTCACCCCTCGCACTGATCTAGCAGTATCCAGGCAAACAGCATCCCAACAGCCATGACTGGGTACACTTCGCGCCTACTTAGATTAGATTAACGTTAAAAATTTTTTTAATAACAACAGTTTTTTTGTCGACGGCGACTTGGAGGCAACTCAGCGCGAACCAGGCGGTGATTCGCCCGGTTGTATATGAGTATTTTCCCAGTATTTGGTGACCTGCAAACTTCGACAGTTCGACATGTAACAACATTTCGAACATTCAAAGATTTCAAATTCTGACCATGTTGGTGACGCACTGGAGCCCCTATTTTTGGTCACGCCATGCCAATCATTCCCTTATCATCCATGCGACGATGGAACGCTAGGACTACTCCCACTAGATTCCCAATTATTATTCAAAAGTACTTCCAAGAAAAAGTAGTTGGTTTGTACTGTTGTCTCAGTTGAGCAAAAGGACTGACATGTTTTCAATGGAGATATGTGCCAACAGGCTCTCTCTCATACCAGTGCAAAGCGGCCATATTATAATAAACGCGTTTACGAAGTTATGCAGTTATTATCTAAAAGCACAACTTCTGTTGTAACATAACACGTCGAATAATGCTGAGAGCCTGTTTGCACATGTCTCTATTGAAAACATGTCAGTCCTTTTGCTCAACTGAGACAACAGAACAAACCAACTACTTTTACTTGGAAGTACTTTTGAAAGATAATATCTGTCCTTTTCTTAAGTTTTGTTTCACAAAATTACATTTTCATACACGTTCGCGATTCGCTGCGAGGATACCGACGCGCACCCGCTATTCGCCTCTCTCTCTCTCTCTCTCCTGCTGCCGGAAAGCAGCTGGCTTCGACGCGCAAGCGCGTGCGCTTCAGCAACTGTTTGAAGACCAGACTCCATGGCACAGTTCACGGCAAACACACATTACCCAGAAACCTACTTCAAAAAATGTGCCATCAAATTTTTATTCGAACACATCGTTGGTGTTTACATAATGCGGGCGTGATCGTTCAACGATTCTAAAGATGATAGGGGACAGTGTGGTGCTTCGGCCAAAGTATTATTTAGAAAACGCCGCCTCCAGGCTTCTCCCAGTCGTAGGGGAACTCCTGAACGCCCATCGAAGTGAACGCCTGACGCATCTGAGCGTAGATCTGCGCGTACGGAGGAGCGTCGTAGAACTGAAATAAGAGCAGGTGAGATAGGGGAGGAGAGGAGGGGAAGGAAGCAGGGAATACCTTGAGAGCATCGAGCTGCTGGGTGATACCGATCAGCTCCTTGGGGCATCCGTTGAACAGCTCATTCAGTCCAGGCATCTGGTGGCAGCGCTTCTTGTACTCTCCCACCTGCAACAATACCGTATAGGTACGGAGCTAAGGTGCCGTAGACTGTAGACTACCATAAACATCTAGTGGGCTCGTTTGACAAGACGTTTGACAAGCGAGTTGACAAGATCAGAACTCATTAGATTCTGTTTTCACTTGACAAAGTCTTCCTGATTACCCAAGATCGAGCCCGCGGACTGCTGCTTACTAAGCGAGAGCGTTACCAGGTTACCACCATGCCACGTGGTCATGTGAGAGCATCGCGACTTAGAGATATGAAACCAAGGAAAATCTGCAATGCATTTTCTTTAGTATACTGTATGTTCGAAATCCACAAAATGAAAAGTCCTGTCGAAAAGTCCTGAGCTAAGTGAGAGCCCATTAAAGGGTCTACTTACCTGGTTCATGTCCTGGACGTTCTTCCAGGGGAGGGCTCCGACAGTGAGCTCGACCTGCATGTAGACCCATGTCTCGACGTCGTCCTTGCGACACAGCTCCCTCTGCAGATGGCAGGAGATGGGCGCGTAGCGGACAGTTCCGCGGAAGCCGGCGGCCGCGCGCGGCTTGCGGATCACGCCAGTGTCGTTGGTGAACTTGCGGCACATTCCGAAGTCGAGCACGTACACCTTGCGAAGCTCGTTCAGCTCCTGACGGCCGACCGTGTAGTTTCCGGGCTTCACATCCCTGTGCAGGTATCCGATGTTGTGCAGATCCTCCAGAGCTTCCAGAGCCTGGATTCCCACTCCGATCGCAGATCCCATCGAAAGATGCTCGGCCGTGCCCGCCTTGCGAAGATCCTACAACGCATACGGTACCAGGAGTGAATACGGTAGAGTACAGTACCTGAAGCGACTTTCCGACGAGGGTCATGACGACATAGTTGAAGTTTCCGTAGCGTCCCTTGTCCTCGATCTTGCAGAAGTGACGTCCGCCCTTCTTTCCCAGCTCGGACAACACAACCACCTCCAGTTTCAGCACCTACGGAGTACGGTAGATTACAGTACTCCTCGGGATTCCTAAAGTACCTGGATCTGCTCGTTAGCACCCTCGACCTTGAGGGCGTACTGGCCAGTGGGGTCGGAACACTTGTAGACGGCACCGAATCCTCCCTCTCCCAGCTTCTTGTCGATCATCCAGCGATCGACCTGCAAGCGGCGGCGTCAGGAGGAGGAGGGGGGGAGCAGGGGCGGACCTGGGTGCCAGGCTGGATCTGCACGAGCTCAGCAGCCATCTTAGAAGCTACGACGAAGGAATGTCCTCCACTCGACCGGCCGGCCCGCTTTTATTCGCCCCCCGCTACCAGTCCAATGAGAATGCAAATCACAACGCGCTTGGATGTTTATGCAATTATTCCAATCGCCAGGGGTCGAAACAAATCACGTCACTGGTGTATCATTTGTAGACGGGTTTTCCATTTACAGCCATTCATCGAGGGCATGTTATTGTGAAATCATCCCCACATGCAAACCAGGAATAAGAGCGACTCCGACTGGTCCTACAGTAACCGCGTATACTTTGTCGATGTATCTTGTTTCCTGAAAGGTATAGGCGGGGGATCGATCGATCCAAGGATAAGAGGGAGAGTGCAGGTGGTCTTTGTTAACGAACGCCGCTACTCCAAACGCTCTCAACCCCTGACTTCGATTGCATCTTCAGTGGTACCTACAGCATCTCTCTCTTCCCACCTCTCTTTTCCCACGCAGACAGCAGCGGCGGGTCCGTCTCGGCTGTGGCGAATACAGCTTGGCAGGCAGCGGCTCCGACACAACCCCCTGTTTAATTCCGACATTGCGGCCCGGAACGGCAGCGTCTGTAGATCATCGTCTTTTATATCTAGTTCAGAACGAAGTATCCAAGACGATGGCCAGGACGAAGAACAAGTTATCTAATTCCTAACGACCTTTGCGTTTAGTACGCCTACATGCACGTTTGAATAATTCATTGTGTGCGTAATAGAAAACAGCTGGTTAGCTAAAAAAAAAGATTTTTTTGTAAAATGCCGTCATATTTCGACTTTATAAATTCATGCTGGTCGTTATCTTCCTTGGGAGTGTCGGAAGCGACGGAGGTAGGACAAGATCGACCACTTGACGCGCCCACACTTCGCATATGCGGGCAATCTGTTTCCGGTTAGTATCTTACCGATATCGTTGTTGTTTCGATATTTAAATCAACAAAACTGTACAGGTGCTTTTCTCTCACGCCTGAACAGCTGTTCTTCAACGAAGAACGTGATCAGCACCCTCAGGGAGCTTCGCGGCGTGTACGCATTCGTCTACTATCGAGTGAGTGTCCGCGTTCGAGATCGGATGTCTGATGTCTTTGAATGAAGTTCAAGTTTTCTGTTTCGTGTAATCTGGTTCTTAAGCTTACACAACTTTATTTCTTTTAAACCTGGGGATGCATTTTGTGGCGCCACGCCACAAGTTTGAGAAGTGTTCAGGTGCTTTCTGGAATATGTGTGAATTACTTATAAAGTCACTTGTATTTGATGTTCTAGCCGGATCTGTGTCGCGTGTTTTTGGGGAGGGACGCGTTTGGCAGGGCGAGTCTGGTGTGGGCCCGCCACGGGGAGCAGCTACTCATCGCCCACTCCACTTCACCCCACACATCGGTGTGACATTTTCATATATTTTTAAACGTTCTATACAACAGTTGTTTGAGGCAAATTGTTTATTGGACGTGAGAATCGTTGTGAAAGGCTCGTTGATCGTGGTATGTACAGTCAATGTACGGTCTGCTTATGCCCTCTGGTTGTTGGTGAGAGAGGGAGCGGCACCGGCGGGCATAGGCTTGGCCTCCTCTCCCTTGCCTCCCTTGTTGCTGCCCCAGCCGTAGAATCCGTACGCCGGAGCCGCCGCGTAGCCGTACGCTCCTCCGTAGTACGGAGACGCATAGCCGGCGTATCCAGTGTAACCAGCCAAACCGTAGCCATACGAAGGGTAGCCAGCATAGCCATAGCCATAGTACTGCGCATCGACAGAGAAGGCAAGGACGCACACCAGAGCGGCAAGGAGAGCACTGTAATGAGGAGGGTGAGAAGGGGAGAGAGGGGGAGAGAGAAAGAGAGAGAGAAAGAGAGACAGAGAGAAAGAGAGAAAAAGAGACGAAGGGGGACTCACATCTTGGCAGACATGTCTAGCTGTAGTTGATCAACGAGAGTTGAGTGCTGTTTCAGAGAACTCGGCAGTTTATATACTATTTTAGTGTTTGCTGTTGCGAGTTTGCCATTGGTTGGAGGGCTGGTTTTTGAACCGAGCCCGCGCGGACCGCGGTGTGAAAAGAGAGCAGTGAGGTAGTGACAACGCGCTTGTTTACCCAGTTAGAGCGCGGAGAATTGGTGTGTATGCTACTCCTTACACCGAACATTCTCCACAAACACGCTAGCGGGAAGTATTTGTGAAAGTGAATAACTCGTGACGTTTTGTTTGAGTTTGCTTCTTTTTTAAACAGCAAACATTAGAACAACGTTAGTCATGGTATATGCAATCACCAAGATAACTTTAAAAATGAGCACTTGTTCATATTTAATGAAAGTGTACAACGTATGGTATACAATATATTTTAAAGGGAGTGTACACTCTGAATTGTAGATAAAAAAATGAGTCTTTGTTTTTTTGATGAAAAATGAGTCAAGTGGAGGAAAAATGAGTCTTTTTTTTTACAATGATAAATAATCTCTATAGTTCTGAACAGTAGATATGAAAATAGTTTATTTTTTAGTGAAAATGTGTTCGTGGATTCAAACATACAGTATAGTGAACCGAACTAATTTCATTTTCCACATCGGCGTATGTCTCATACTCGCTTCTCACGTGAACCTTGTCCGGACCGTGTTGGTTGCAGTGTTCGTGGCGGGACCACCCGCACGCCATGATCAGCTGCGTGCGCGTCGGCGGCGGCGGCAGGGAGGGCGAGGCAGAGGGAGTGTTCGACGACGCCGACCTCACCACCTTTCTCGGTCAGTACATCGCGCCATACACCTCACTTTCCTATCACCGCTATTCACACGCAGTGGGTTTTCCTATTGCATGTCGTGAATCAGTTGGCCAACTAGATAGAATGATCTAGTGCTAATCCAGCATTCGATGAGATTAACAGATGTTTTTCGTAGCTTTTTCTGATTAAGCCTTGCTATTGTGACTCGTGAAGATGTTGAAATGCGGTGTATCCGCATGTTTTTGATTGCCCTGCAGACTCGTACCCGGACTCATCCGATGCCGAGTGGCGCGCTCTCTTCTCCTCTCTCACCGTCTCCGTCGACAACAGCAAGGCCGCACTGTTCCAGGTGCGTCAAGTACACCTGTAGCTGCGCGATTCCATCCGCTTGGTTCCGGTGGTTCTAGTTGCATGTAGGGCATCTTGACAACGCCGCGAGGTTATGCGTCCACTAATTTGCCGTTAAGGTGTCGTGTGCGACGGGCGGCGACGCGAGTGCAGAGTCGGCCGAGCTGTGGCGGCGAGTGACGGCGGCAGTGGGAGAGGGACTGAGAGAGGAGGAGGGGGAGGATGGTGAGTGAGGATGTGGTGTGTAGTCGTGGAGGCCAAGGAAGGTAAGAAACGGAGTGAGTCAGAATGTCTATGCAGATGCAGTGAGGAGTAGGATCTAGAAACTAGAATATTTGATGCGACACACATGTTGGGCATGTCTACTTTTGGTTCATCTGGCTTTTGTGTTAGGCGTTAGTCCGAGTGGAAGCTATTTCGTGCAATATCTTCAGTGATTGAAAAGAAAGCGAGATGCTGTATAAAATCTAAAGAGTTTTTAGATTGTTTTTAGTATATACGTATATGTGGCAATATAGTATACACGACTATGTGGCTAATCGCTTTTCTATACGAGTACTATGCAGCCGCCTCGGTGGTGTGCTTCTCGGGCGGCGTGGACAGTGTGTTGGTGGCGCACTGCCTGCATCGCGCCCTGCCACACGACAGGGGCATAGACCTGGTCAACGTCGCGTTCGGAGTCGACGAGAAGGTGGGCGCGTCAGAGGGGGATGTGTAGGATTGATAGAAATGACAATGATTGTGTCAACGTTCACTGTGAATCGGAGGAAATTGAGTCTTCAAATCGTGTGAAATGAGTCTTATAAGTAAGAGAGAGAAAAGGAGGGGAAGGAGAAGAGGATTATTGTTTGAGGCGTGCTCGCAGGCGCCGGACCGCAAGCGCGCCACGGATGCGCTGCGACATCTCAAACAGGTGGGTAAACGCAATTGATTGATGAATGTGATTTATTGATGTACGAGCCGTGCAACTGTTTGTTGAATGTGCATCTTCCCTCCTCCTCAGATGTGCGGGTCTCGGGCGTGGCGTCTTGTGCTGGTGGATGTGGATGCGCGCGAGCTGGCCGAGTGCAGGCAGACAATCGCCGCCGCCGCAGCTCCCGCCAACACGGTGTGTTGAAGATCAGACAACGGCACTGATATGCGTTAGCATTTATACGGTTGTTGGTACAGTAATAGCACGTGATGTGATACAACCAAATTATCAGGATGTAAAGTGAATGGTCTGCGAGATTCATTCCAGGATACAGCTGTGGTTATTGAAACTGTGGTTATAGACAGAGCGACTTGTTTTCTTCTGAATGTAGTGCATGTCAGGTTCTAGACGACTCGCTGTCGTGTGTGTTGTGGTTTGCGGTGCGCGGCGAGGGACGATGCGCGGACGGGGGACAGAGGGTGAGGTGAGGTGAGAGAGCAGGGGGGGGGGGGATGGGGACGGAGGACAACAGGATGGAGGGGACAGCGGACAAGAGATATAGTAGGGTAGATTGACTTTTTAGACCTGCTTATGAGTGTTTTTTCTCTCTCTCTCATGTGCAATGTTGAGTCGTTCATATCGTAATGTGTGTGTTTATAGGTGTGCTGCGGGTTCTCGCTGGATGGGCAGCGGTGCGGACGAGCTGTTCGCGGGCTACGCGCGCCACCGCACCGCCTACGAGAGACACGGAGTGCACAGTGTGGCGGGAGTGAGTGCGCGAGTCGTCGCAATGCTTGTTTGTTGTTCATCGGTCTGCGGTCTGCGGTCTCATACAATGTTAGCAGAATAGATACTTTGGTAGCACGTACAATCCTGCAATTCTATTGTTTCTAATACACATGGCTATCACGATTCTGTAAATTTGCGGTCAGTCTGTTCAAAACACTTGAAGCGTTTTTTGAAACATTGTTGACTACAAACTACTTCCAAACACTGTAATGTTTTGCTATTCTTTGTTCTTTCGAAACACTTCGGAATTGGTTTCGAATGAGTGATAGACATTTATCTCGCAACGAAATAGACTAACATTGATCTGCGACGCAATTTCATAGTCAGACAATGAAATGTCATGTTGTTGTTAAAATATAATAGAAATAGTGTTTTTCAAACTACCTCGAATTCTCTTCAACTCTTCAAACTACGCCCGAATGCCTCGCGAAACGCCTCACTCCTTTCGATTACTTTATCAAACTACGATCAAATCAAATCAAATCAAATGTTTATTCGGAATCGCAAATATGATTATGACACGTACAAAACGAAATCACTCAAACTACGATATCATTGAAATGAGTTGAGACTAGAAGCTTGTTGATTAGTTGTTCTCAGGAGTGCTCATCTGAGCTGCGTCGTCTGGGCGTGCGCAACGGTGGCCGAGACGCGCGGGTCGCCGCATCGCTCGGAAACACATTGAGGTGGGTGAGTCCATGCGATGTGCGCTGATGGGCTGTGTGTACACTCGACGAGAAAGGGTTGGAGTGGCAGTGTGAGTTTCACAGGGCTCCACTGCTGGACGACGGTGTGGTTGAATGGGCGAACGGACTGCCGATCGGCGCCAAGTGTGACCTGTCGCGGCCGAGAGGAAACGGAGAGAAACTCATCATCAGGTATGTAGCTGGCAGTTTTTGAGAAGGGGTGTTGTGGCTTGTGGCAGCAAACTGATGTGAGCGTTGAGCGACTTGCGGCTTCTATTACTTAACTGGACTTCTCAACTTCTCATGCGAGCCTAGTAATCATCAGCGATCAGAGATGTTTTGAATATGTGTAGAATGTAGATTTGCACGATGTGCGAAATGTTGCGCTAGGCGTCGATGATTCGCGCTTTGTTCAAACGATCGGAAAGTGAAAATAAAAACTCAATGAGAATCGTGTTTTGTGAAAAGCTAAACAAGTCATCGTGATTTTCGAACTTTCTACAAGAATAATTCAACACATCTAACTTTTTAGTGGATGTTTCCGCATTGTGAATTTGTTTGTGAAAGAACATGGTTGTTTTGCTCGTATTCTTACTTTGCTGTACACATGTCAGATCAGAGTACACCTACGAACATTAGTTTATTGCTGAAACACGTGATGGAAGATAGAAATATTACTCTCAACTAGCAAAAAAAGTAACTAGGCTAGGATATGGCACAGCTTACAATCGATGATTTTTTTCATAATAAAACACGTAATCCCAGACATCTCCGTGCGTTGTATTATTTTTTTAAAAATTCATGGTTTCATTTCTCTAAAGTCTTATGTACATTTCCGTTTTTTTTTGTTTGTGTGATCTTCCTTCATCGAAAGTTTTGGTCGCTTCTTTCCTTTTTCTGCGATCCAGCTTACTTCCAGGCGTTTTTGACGTTATCGAAATAAGTGTTAGCCACGTCCAATCCTGAAATGTGCATAATGTCATGATTGATTTGAACGTCGAGGCTAATGCATTGAACAGAAATAAAGACATTTTTTTTCTGCGCGGGACTGGACAACCCGTTCAAATGATCTCGCAGCTCGCACTTTCCCAATTGTAACGATAAGTGCGCCCGCTACGAATCAGTTTTGTATTTTGTCTACCGTCGCGCTTTCCAGTGATAGCGCGTTTCGTCGTGTTCGAAAAAGAAGGCTCTTTTTCACCGATTGCCACTCGGTATGTGGTTCTCTATGAAAACATGAATATCTTCATTTGTCTGATCAAACGCATAAATTGTCACCATTTCCATCTATAATCGTTGTGTTCGAATCCGCTTGGTCTCTGGTATGCTTTAATCTATATATGAAGTACAAAGAGAAGAATACGTGTTCATAAGCGTACACCTAAAATAATGCAAAGCAGAAATGTAGAAGGTGTTTTTGAAGCTCACAAATCCGTATACGTGGTTGATAGCAGAAGTATCCATTCCCATAACCAGTCCTTTCACGTTAGAGAAGAAGTTTTTGTAGATGAGTAGACATATCATCAGCAGGTTCACTACGAATTCGTTGATCAGAAAAGGGTATGCCAGTAGGGTGGAGCGGATGTTTTGACTTGTTGTGTACCTAAGTTCGGTATGTGTTTTTGTTCAATTTCACGTCCTACCTGTCTGACAAGGTGGAACTGTTCTCGTGTCGTTTTGAGTAGTGAATCGTACATATTTTATACAGATAATATATTCCCTGAAAATAGTTTTTCCTCGATTCCTTTCACTTGATTCTTACGATGATCGAAACAAAGCTAACGATGAAAAATTCCAAGCCGTAAATAATGTTATACAATTTTCCTTAAATATGCTACTATAAAAAAACAAATAAACTGTGTTGTACCTGGCATAGATTTTATACCGACTTCGAACAATGCGACAATGCATAACTGAAAAAAAATATTTCAAGGAATGTCATTTGTTCAGAATAAGTTTTTTTTTAAACTCACGCTGTAAGCAGTAACTGAGATCCCTGCAAGCGACCAGTGAGCATGTTCATAGATCTGAAATCTACAGTGTAAACAGTATAATGTAATGCAGGATTGTACGTTGCTCATGTAATGAGCCACGAAGCGTTCCACTATGAGCGGCACTATCAAAACGTTGTTAAAGTGATTAGAAATACGCTCGATGAATCCGAATCGCTTCTGAAATGTGCATGTTTGTTGAGCGACTTCTACTACAACGAACTAGGTTATCAGTAATGCTCTCAGGATTGTATAGCCGTGATGATATTAATACAACTTTATACGCATCAGTTATCATGAAACTAGTTGCGTAAAATGCAATTATGCTTCTGGAATAGTTGTTTCGTTAATTGTTCCGTATAGTTCTTTCACCTGAAGTGTGGATGATAGGTTTTGTTTCGAACGAGCGCATGTATAAGGTACATCTGCATTTGAGAATCACAGATAACAATGAATAACTCCAGTGAAAATAATGCTATTCTGTACGGCTCTAATTCTAAAGACGTGGTATTGCTGAAAATGTTTTATGTTTGATATTATTTTTTAACAGAAAAACTCACTTCATCTGTATAGTATAGTGGTCTTCTTGAGGTGATAAAATCAGGTATGAGTTTACCGGCGGAATGTATTAACACAAGAAATTACTAAATTGAAAAACAAAATTAAAAAGAAATTACTGAACAACTTTGTACAATACACTGGCGAACAAAATATCTGCGATCTGCGATATAAAAAAGTTTGTCGTGAATATATATATATATTAATAAATGATAATATGAACTATCGGGTAGTTTCCCTCCGCCGCTCCTCACTCTCCACCAAGGCTGAGGGCGTGTGCCACAAACGTACCAGATCTCTTTCTCTCTCTCGCCTTCCCCACTTCTCCATTAAATTGATTGCTTCGGTTTTTTTTAATGTGATTGTGATTTGTGTGACGCAGATTTTTCTGTAATAATTTCATTCATTCATAGTAACAATTGTTTTCTTTTTCGAATTTCATCAGCACTCTGTAACTCTCATTCGTTCGTTTTACTTTGCTCCAGAACGTCAAAAAACTGTGGTTTCTGGGTAAGGTACATACTTCTTCTAAAGTACGATTGATCAAAAATATACGTCGAATTTCATACTATTCGATCAATATATCAATAACACACAATAGATGAATCACAATGGAACGAAAGTGAATCAAATGGTTTCAACTACTATTTTTTTTTCAAATGCGCGAAAAAAACATTATGTCGGAAAACTTATAGTAAGCGCGAAAGCGCGTTAACGCCTTAGTTGCATTGTTTGGTTCTGTTCATCACAAAACAAATATCAGCGTCAAATAGTAAGAAAACTGGAAAATTATTTTTCACAGGGAGGCACTGCGTTCGATCGGCGCCCCGCACTCGGCCCCGAAACAGGCGATGCAGTTCGGATCGCGCATGGCCAAGCTAGACAATGCTGGCAAGGAGGTGAAGGTGAGACAGATGCTATGCAACAGAAAACGAGAGTTTGAAAAAAATACGACACAACAACAACGCGCCCGCGCACTGAGTCGTGATGCTTTGTAGCTATGACAGTATTTTGTCGTTTCCAGATGATATGGAAAATAAAACGTGCACTTCACAAGTAATAACCGCGGTGTTAAGAGGTGAATCATAAGAAAGTTATTTCGTTATACGTTATACGATGTTTTCCGAAGTGTCTGTCGACAAACACCGTTTTCGAAATATATTTCGACAAACAACGGCAGCGATGTGCGCTGTATAGCTTATGAATAATAAGATTTTGTAGTGTTTAACACGGGATACGGCATTAGGTAGTGTATTGTAGAGTCATATGGTGCTTTAGTCATTCCATGCACTTTATGTATGTATGTGGTCTTCAAGATGTTCACTAACCTATCTTAAAAACAGAATAGATTATTCATGCGATTCTGTAAATGTTTTCAGGGAAGCGACATTTCTTCGCGACTCGAAGCTCTTCGCTCCTGAATGCAAGAGAAAGGAGTGAGGATATAGATTGGAGAGATGGCATTGTTTGTTGTTGACTGTTTGTGTCAGTAAATGTGCCTTTTTGTCATTTTCAAATCGATGTTATCAAATATCTTCATAATCTTCTCAAAAACATAATTCTGTCAAAACACACATTCAAATGATAGGAAACATACAAATGAAACAAAGAGGAGCTTACCATTCTAAACCTGAATATTTCTAAATACAATGTGTAGAAAACGAGAAAACGAACTTCGTTTGTAGAAAACAAAACGCGACATTTGCATTTCATAAAGAGAATTACCGAATCGACGCGTTAGTTTTTTCTTACCTTCTAAGTGGTTTGTTTCTTCATTCTCAAGAAATTAAACATTTGCGAATCGTTTTCACATTTCATGACATTTCATTATGTAATTCTGTCTTATCAGTTTTTTGACAACGCAGTGTTTTTACGTCACATGTAAGTAGCATATGAAAAAAAGTTGCTTTCGTTGTTGAACTTCAATTTTTTCGGTGTTTTTTCATAGTCTCTTAAACTTTCGAGAACAGTGGTTTCAATGTAGTCTATGTTGTTGTAATTGTAGATCATGTTCCAAAATTTTGAAAGTCAGTAAGTCATCTTTGTATGCCTCATGTGTTCTCTGGAATCGTATTATTCGTATAGACTATAGACTGTATGTGTGTGTGCAACTCACGCTATTATGAATTACGTTGGATGACAGCCGCCTCGCTGTTTCCATTGTGGTAATGCGCCAACTTGTACATACACGCTCTGTTCCTCTCTCGATACAGCTGACCGGTCTGCGCATTAGCCAATGAAGAGAGGGGGAGAGAGATGTGAGGACATACGACGCCTAATCGAGGCTAGCCTAACCGGTGGCGGCAGGATAAAAGGACTTTTTCTCGTCATTCCTGCGATCCGCCAATGGACGTGGACATTCGTGTGAAGGCGTACCGCTTGGTGGCCTACTCGGCTGTCACCTTCTCGGTAGTCGCCGTACTCTCCGTCTGTGTCTCTCTTCCCATGGTATATCGCTATGTGCAGAGCGTGAAGACAAGTATTGGAGGAGACATTGGCTACTGTCGGGTGAGTACTTCTTATAGCCCTTTCTTCAGTCTATGAACAGATGCGGAGATAGCGCTCTCTCTCTCTCTCTCTCTCTCTCTCTCTCTCTCTCCCTCTTTGTCTCTCCCCCTCCTCTCTCTCAAATAGAACACAGGTGGTCTTTTTCTGAGAGAGAGAGAGAACTGGTGTTCTATTCTGATGTGCTTATTGTTACTGAATGATACAACTGTTAAGTGTTGCTCTCTTGCAGACGACAGCGTTTGACATCTGGACGACTATTCAGGAGACGAGGAATGGGACGGGCGGAGCGAGGCTGGCCAGAGCTATCATCAGGAGGACGGTACGTCGCATCTCTCTCTCTCTCTCTCTCTCTCTCTCTCTCTCTCTCGCTCGCTCGCTCGCTCGCTTCACTCTACCTTCTTCTTCCAGGTGAAGCGTCAGAAGCCGGGCTACGCGACGGTGTCCGTGGAGAGCAGCACAGCCGCGTCGTGGTCGACGGAGGCGGAGGCGTCCACTGGGTACGCGTCGGCGACGGCGACGGACACCGCAGAGGACAGCGACGAGTACTCGACCACTGGTGAGTGGGCGCTCGGGCGGAAACAAGTCGCGGCGATGCGTTCATCTAGGGGTGAAGCACTGAAACTAGGTAAAGGAGCCCTGTTGATTGCAGAGTCGACGGCGTCTTCCACCGAGTGGTCGTCGAGCGCGTCTGCCGAGTCCTCTTCCACAGCTCGTCCGAAGGGCAGCGCGAGCGACGAGAGCAGAGAGCCGCCGCCCAGCCAGGGTCAGCATCCACTCACTCATCTCCACACTGTATCCGCTACCGTCTCAGAATGAACGCTACCGTCTCAGAATGATGGTGTGTTTCAGGCACGTGTTCGAACTGTTGTCTGCCAGGACCCAAGGGACCGCCAGGTACGCCCGGAAAACCGGGAAGGCCGGGTAAGTATATTAAACCTGACACATTTGCATTTCTTCTGTGCAACCTGAATACCTGAGTGTTGAGGCGTGCCCGGGACGCCGGGATTCCCCGGATCCCCAGGCCGCCCTCCGAACCAGCCGTGTGACCCGATCACCGCCCCGCCGTGCCCGCCCTGTAGTCCCGGACCCAAGGGACCCCTCGGACCGCCCGGCGCGCCCGGACTGCCTGGGTGAGTGGGTGCAAGGAGTGAGCGCCGAGTCACAAACTATAGATATAGAGAGATAACACACATGGGAAAGATGAAATGTTGAATTGTGTGAAAAGCAAGAGCGGGTTTTTTCAGATACGACGGTAACCCGGGCAAGCCGGGACAGGACGGCTACCCCGGAGAACCTGGAGAGAAGGGCGAGCCAGGGGAGCCTGGAGAGCCCGGCGAGCCCGGATACCAGGGAGAGGACGGCCTGGACGCGCCCCACCTCGAGCCCATCGAAGGAGACCCCGGCCCGCCCGGCAAGCCCGGACCACCCGGGCCAATGGGTCCGCAGGGCAAGCGGGGTGAGGTGGGACAGGAGGGGGCGCCCGGTTCGAAGGGTCCGCCAGGTGTGGACGGTGGGAATGGGGAGGACGGACCGCCTGGTCGACCAGGACCGCAAGGACCGCCGGGACTGAGAGGAGAGGGGGGCGTGTGCCCCAAGTACTGCGCACTCGACGGTGGAGTGTTCTTCGAGGATGGCACCAGACGATAACAATGCTGTTTTGTTATACATACTTTACATAAACATTCATCCTATTAAATGAACATGAAACATTTGTTCTTCAGGTCGATAGTATACGATTCAGTAACATCAAAAAAGTACAAACATGAACTAACAATTCAATTAGGAATAGACTTTTCATGATTTTTCGATTGGTTGTACCAAGAAAGTAATTGATTTCCTCTGTAGACGAAGCAAATATAATTCTTGTCTGTTTGTTGACTTCATGAGCTTCTTTTTTCACCTTTCAGTAATTTAATTAAATTGATTTATGATAATATGATTTTTAAAATTTGCAAGCTTAAAGTCTTAAAGTTGAATTGAAGTTTGAATATGGTTTTGTAATGTTGTGAATTTCAATTGCTACTAAAATAGGAGAAAAAGATAACCTGCAGGAGTTTTTTCATCGTCTCTTTGCACATCGTGTGGTTCTGCACCCTCTGTTTGGTCTCCCCACTAAGAGTGGCTTGGTAGCTAGCAGCACATCAGGAAAGTAAGGTCAGGAGAATGGTCAGAAAGCGGGAGTCACAAACGATGAGAGTGAAAACGACAATGCGGCGATTGAGTAGAGTACTGATGATGATGAACCAACAACCTAACTGAATGCGAGTTTGAAATGAGTTGGTAGGATAATGAGCGGTTCAAAATGACCTATTCGAATTGAGTAACCTTTATTTCTATCGCATCATATTTCTCGCATTGTTCAATGGCGTTTCAAATTCAACGTTTTAAGTAACGCTAGCCCATAAAATGTTGTTTCGGTGTTTGGGAAAATAGTGATAAGATGTGCTTAATATAAAATAATATACGTGTGGTAAGCGCAGTGAGTTAGTTTTAACCGTTCATATTGCTGTCGCAAAGTACTTCGCGCTAAATGAATCGAATCGCGCTAAATGAATCGTTTTGCTAGTGTATCAAAATAGTTGATACACATGTAGTGATAAAGTGTGATGCGAGCGCCGGAATCCTTTCACTTTGTTATGCTACAGGGGCTTGTAAGAGGATTCCTTACATGCAGTTCACTTTCTCATGTAGCTTTCAATATATGCTTGTTTTTGCTATGGAAGACTCGCATGAGTGATGTATTTGCACTTTCGACCCGGCTGCAATTGAATCGCGCTTCGCACATGAGTGCTTATTGCATGCCTGTTTTTGACTTGTCCAATGCCCCATGTGTCCCTAAAATGATATGCAAGAAACAGGAAGCTTTCATCCGAAAATTTCGAAAATTAAACATTGCCTTGAAGTTATTTTTCAAACAATTTTCGAAATCATATTGTAAAAACACCAAACTTTCAATTCTGTTTTTTGTCCTTTTTTGCGTAGCTGCAGCGTTTCCATTCTGTTTTTTTCTCATCGTTATTTCATATTTCTCCCGGAAGTTGAAGAAAGTGCTAGGTTATTTTGTTTGTAAAAAGTTTGAATTTGCAAAAAAAAATCAAAAGTTTCTAATGAAATGTTGAAATGGTAGTGGTGACGTTTTCAGAAAAAAAACTGGAAAGATAATGAATATTGATTTGCAGTGTCGCAAAAGAAGAAATGAAGAGAATGAGTTAACACTGTGTCTGTTGCGATTGAAAAATTCACTACCTATCTATTTTATGGAGGAAACACATTCTGATCAACGTTCTTGCTCAATTTTGTATTTTTTCCCTTTTTTCTCAAGTATCTTTTTTGTTTTCATTGACGCCTGTCCATCTTGTTTTCTTGACCTTCTCGATTCTTTTTTCCTTCACACATTAATGTATCGTTTCTTCGAGAAAAAAAAAACTTTCTCCGCTTGTACGTGTATGTACGTGGCAAGTTGTTTGCTACAAGTTAAGAAAACTTATTGCTTCTTCTGTTTGTCATTTGCCAAAACTTCTCATAATACGTTTTTTATCTGCACTTTGTAATTTGTTTCCCCACAACTCTTGGCTGTTTCCACAAAATCGAAGGAGTTATATTTTCTCACGCTCATCCAATAACAGTGTTCTTTTGACAGTTTTATAAATTAGTTTTCTCACACTCGCTAATGTAAATGATCTGAACATGCGAACTATATAAAATATGTTCTTTTCACTTAACATGTACCTACCTTCCTCTTCCATGTATGTTCTTTCAATTCTGAATTTCACACATGAAGTATGAAAAATACGCTTTACTCTTTTAACTGACTGAGCTCTGAAACAGTGTTGTTCTAAATGTCTTTTTTTGGAAGATGATAGACAAAAATTGCAACGCTACTTCACTAGATTGGCTTCATTATAGCCTCTCTATGTTTACATCCCATACACTTGTGGATTAAGTCTCTCTCCCTTTCTCCCTCTCTCTCTCTATCTCACTAACAAACACACCCACTCTTTCACTCATTCACTCACTCACTCATTTACTCACTCATTATCTCACTCACTCTCTCTTTCTGCTGTATTTTCCAGTTTAGTCGCTATACATCTTTTTCCAACATTGACTCTTTCTATAATACATTATCGACAAGTTGAAAGTAGCTCAAGTTAGTTACAAATGTGTATTGTATGATGACGCAGTTTCGCGTATCACTGACGTTTGAGGTTTTGCTAGCTGAAATTAGGTTCGATGACTTGCACTATTTATTAGTGTGCATGATATTGCTGATGAGATAGAGATCTGTCAACGTGTTAACCTATCATTTGTTTTCTTCCCATTTTCTCTCTAACTCGTCAAGTTCTTTCTCTTTCCCACCTGTTATCAGCGACTCTCCGCGAAAACAACCCGCTCAGTTCGAGAGAAACTCATTTTCGCACGTTGAATCACGCGTTTTTATTCATCGACTTGTAGCGTTGATGATGGAATCGACCGCGGTTCACTCACACCATGTCATCGGCATTTCACCAGGTACAATTGTTTTTGTTCTATGACAAACTCATCTGTTGTTGGCAGAGATCGTCACGTGCTTTCACTTTCTCTCGGCCAGCGTGGCAGTACTGCTCAATTGGTTCGTTGGTTTCGAAATCGGCGAAACACTGCTACGAGAGACGGATCGTGAGAGTGAGGGATGGAGATACTGCTGAGTGAGCGAGAGATTGAGAGGTTGAAAGAAGGCTACGTGCAGGTACACCCTGTTCCTGATTGCGACGAAGACTCCTCGCACGATGGGTTCGTACAAGTACGTGCTGGTCTCTACAACCCTCGGCGAGGCCTGTTTCGCCTTCTCCGATCTCATGACAAACACGAGGTGGGCGAGAGGCAGGCAGTTGCGAAAAGGGTTGATTTTTTTGATTCACAGAAACTGCATTTTGATTAAATCTCATGTTGAAAAGGAAAAGAAAACTAACTACAATAATACTATAGCTTTTGTTACAACTGTTCATTAAGGATAGCTGCTTCGCCTCCCTACCTCGTTTTCTCCTTCTACGGACTGTGCAACTATCACGCTGGCGGGAAGTGCGTAACGGCTGACTTTTATATGTACACTAGCTTTTTTTTCTAATTGCGTTTTCAACGCGTAGTTGTTTCCAGACTGTGCACGTACTGGTACGCGTCTCTGCTGCACTGTCTGTCGTTCACTGTGTCGGCCCTTCCGGTGGCGTTCGTCTACCGCCACCACATCCTCACCCGCCGCGCCCCGCCCAGCAACCACATCATAGCCGTGTGCCTGCTCGTCTACCTACCCTCGCTCCTACACCTGGTGAGCGAGGCCAACGTCACATTGTTACCCCGTTTCTTGTTTTTGTAGAAAATGCTATACGGGTCAGATTTGTAGGTTTTGGTTAGAGAAGTGATTGTTGTTTAGAAAGGTATGCGTTGTAGTTTGCGGCGGCCAGCAACCGCCTGCCACCAGATGTTCTCCATTCACTGGTGGATCGAGTGATGCCGGATGTGAACGGAACCATCACACACTCCATACATGGAGTCAATCAATCGACGGTTCGTTGTGTTTCTAAGTTTGCAACAAGGTGATCACAGTTGTCTGCAGAAGCATAATTCTAGACTAGAAGTTCTAATTTCGCGTTTCAGTTGAATGGCTTCTACACGACATTCTATGCATCTGTGCCGCCGGTGCCGAGTTTCATCATTATTGTAATGTGAGTTCAGAACTGCTTAACTCAATTTCGGGATTTTGTATCTTTGAAAAACAGCTATCGCCGGTGCACGATCCGATTGCTGGCAGACCACAAAATGAGTGAGGCGACAAAGAGAATGCACCGCATGCTGATTCAAGTGAGTGCATTCACAATCACAATTTGTTAGAATGGTTACTAGCGCTCCGGCGCGCTGTCGCGCGCCTCCGCGCTAGATCATGAAAATGAGAAGAATAGAAATTCATACAAGTTTTTGTTATGATCAAAAATACTGTTTATTTACAATTTCTTAACATTTTGAATTAAAGTGATTATTAAAGTAGAGAAGATCAGTCGATTGATGTATTGATTGCACTGATAAGTATGTGGTCTAGAGGCGAAGCATTAATAATAATACCTGGTATGTCCTCGCTAATACCAAAAGAGCACCCGCACGCTACCGCGCGCTTCCGCTATCAATGTCTATGAATACATAGATCAATGATGATCATTATACATTTCTTTTTCTGAACTATACTTTCCTTTGCTCATAAAAACTCTCTCTCTCATCTCCTCTCTCTCTCCTCTCTCTCTCTCTCTCTCTCTCTCTCTCTCAGCTTCCTCTCCCTCTCCCTCTCTTTCTCTGCTCTCTCTCTCTCTCTCTTTCTCTCTCTCTCTTTCTCTCTCTTTCTCTTTCTCTCTCTTTCTCTCTCTTTCTCTCTCTTTCTCTCTTTTCTCTCCTCGTATTTCTTTTAGTGTTAATGCTACAAAAAAAAAGCAGATAAAGATTATTATAAAAAGAGAGAGCTTCGCTACAGCAACCTCTCTCCCTATTTCATTTTCGCATTCTCTCTCACTTTCTTTCTCTCTCTCTGTCTCTCTCTATCTCCCCTTTTTTATCTAACTCTTCCTCTTTTTTTCCCTCCCTTCCTCTTTTTCCTTCTCTCAAGTCTCCTCTCGCATTTTTTTCTATTGTCAATGTAATGACAACATTACTCTTATTCGCTCTAATACTGCCTTTCTCTATATATATATATGTTAATATGCTTCTTTCTAACTTTTCCTCCCTCCCTCTCTCTCCGTTCTTTGTCAATGCATTTTTAGAGATTGAAGTGAAACTTTTGCTTGGACATGGAGCTTACGCTGCCGGACAGCGAGCTTTTGATGGTTTTTTAACCGAATAATCAAAGCAAAATTGAGAACTATCACATTGTGGACTACAGCCGAGAACGTAAACTCTACTATCTGCAAAGTTTCATACAAATTGGTTGTTCCTCACACCGTAACCAATAACGCTGAAATTTTCAGGTACGCACTATTTGTTGAAACTATTTGTTGAACGTATTTACGGAAATTGAAGCGGAGATGTTTCTTAGATGAGACACGTTCGCTGCGAACAGCTACAAAATCGATTACTTTCGTGGTTTTTCTTCGAAATAAAGGCAATGAGTGTAATTGGAGAGTAATCACAAAGTGGACTGCGTCCTGAAGTAATATGTAAACTTTCTGGAGAGTTTCACGCAAAATCGGTTCAGTATAAACGGAGATATGCACGCGGACACACAAGAAAAAGTTCACAAGTGATAATTTTTGGTGGTTTTTTGACCAAAAATAGAGGTAATGAAGACAAAATTGAGAACTATCACAGAGTGGATTGCATCAGAAGACGTAAACCTAACTATCTCAAACGTTTAATGCAAATTGGTTTTGTATGAATCGAGTTATGACCGCGGAAATACTAAAAATCGCAAAAGTGAGGCGAGAGCGCGCGCGCGGCTCTTGCTAATTTGGCTATATTTTCCTTACACCGTAACCAATGATGATTAAACTTGCAGGTTAGTGACAGAACTATTTGTTGAAAGTAGTTACAGAACAAGATGCGAAACTGTTTCTTAGGTGAGAAGCTTTTGCAGCGGACAGCACAAAAATCGGCGAATTTTGAGGTTTTTCTACCAAATATAGGCAATGAGTGTAATTGGAGAGTAATCACAAAGTGGACTGCATCCTGAAGTACTATGTAAACTTTTCGCAAAGTTTGACGCAAATCGGTTCGGTAGAAACGGAGTTATGCCCGCGGACACACAAGAAAAAGTGCAAAAGTGACCATTTTTGGTGGTTTTTTGACCAAATATGGACGTAGAGGAAGAGTTGAGAGGTGCCTGAATTTTGTCGTCGTCCTTGGAAGAGAACACAACTTTTCACCAAGTTTCATGTGAATCGGTTGAGTTTGAAGCTAGTTATGACTCTGGAATGACGGACACCATAGGACATTTTAGTAGAAAAGGCGATAACGAAAATCGCCAGAGTAAGAACATTGCAATTGAAATACATAGCCGGGCTCGAGTGTCCGATATTATTCGCGATCATTGCATTGAGTGTGAGACTCAAACAGCCTCACTAGCTTTTTTTCGGTTTGGATTTTCGTAATGGTGTCGCAATTAATTAGAAGAAAGTGGACTGGAATCTTGTACGATCTACTAACTACTACGTTCTACGTTTTGATACGCAGGCAGGTGCGCTAACGCCTACCGTAATCAATAAAGGAGTCCAACGTGATGATGAACTTTTGCAGGGTCTCACTTTGCAATCCTGTTCGTTTTCTATCGTTTTCTTAGCCGCTATTATATTCTACATGGGAACCGCAGGAGTATGGACAGGGCCGTGGCAGGTGAGAGGGAGAGGGAGAGAGAGACAGACAGACAGACAGACAGATAGAGAGACAGAGAGAGACAGACAGACAGAGAGAGAGAGGAGAGAGAGAGAGAGACAGAGAGAAGGAGGTAGTAACAACAGAGATGATGATAATAGTGATTTGTTGGTGACTGGAAAAACAACAGCGAACGAACGCAATTTCAAATACATAGTTCACATGCACACACATAACAAACAAAACAAACGCGTGAGAAACACTTTTCAATTGAGGAGCGCCTCGTCTTCTCGGTGGTGTCTGTGCACATGGTTCTCTCTCCACTCACCACTCTCCATGTCATCACTCCCTTCCGACGCGCGTGGCACGCGCACCTCCGCCGCCTTATCAACGCCTTACACACATCCACCTCCGAGTCACAAGAAACTTTTCTTTGATTCATAGACGGTCTTGTGATGCTTTAAAGAGTGCACAACACTAAGAAAACGGAGCGAATCGAGGACGTTAATTCCGAATCGATTGGTCATCTTGATTGTCAAAAAAAACGTCAAGTTGTACGACGCATGACAAAGACAAAATCATGACATTAAAGTATTGGGGGTAGAAACGAGAGGGGGTAGAAACGAGTTCACAGTTCACAACTACCTCCATCATTGTACAATCAACTTCGGCGTCATTCTATTGACGATTATGCTTTGCTGCTTGTTTGCGATTGAACATAACATTATGACTGGGAAAAAGAGAAGAAGAGAGGAAAAGACAGGCAACAAGGAGATTCATGGGTTTCTTTCACATAAGTATGTCAACCATTACATACTTTTCAAACAACACAAATGCAGATTGAAAGTATTTATTCCTTCGTCTTTTATTATAGCTGATGTTATTATAGCTGCTTCGATCATGTTTAGCGCCGAGTTCCGTCCTCGAAGAAGACTCCTCCGTCGATGGCGCAATACTTGGGGCAGATTCCCTTTTCTCCCGCTCCTCCAGGAGGTCCAGCCTGTCCGGGCGATCCGGGGTTTCCGTCCGATCCCGGTTGTCCGTTGGGTCCGGGCGGTCCCTTGGGTCCAGGCTGTCCGGGTGATCCATTACCTCCGGGCTGTCCGTCGCTGCCGGGAGGTCCCTGAGGTCCGGGTGGTCCAGCGGGTCCAGGCGCTCCGGGAGCGAGCGGCTCGGAAGGCGCAGGCGTTCCGGGCTCACCGGGTCCTCCAGGTGCTCCCGGGTTTCCAGCGGGTCCAGGCGGTCCCTTGGGTCCGGGCTCTCCAGGCGCCGCATCTCCTCCAGGCTGTCCAGGCTGTCCAGGCGATCCCGGGTCTCCAGGAGGTCCCTGAGGTCCAGGTGGTCCGGGAGGTCCGCCGGGACAGGGCTTGCAGGGCGGAGGAGTGACCGGCTCACAAGGCTGCTGCGGCGGCTTTCCGGGGTTGCCGGGCAGTCCGGGCGCGCCGGGCTTTCCTGGCTTGCCTGGCTTGCCGGGTGTCCCAGCAGGCCCGGCTGGTCCAGCCACGCAGCAGTCGGAACAGCTTCCCCCCTGTGTCTGCCCGCCTCCCGTCACTGCCGCGTCCGAGTACGCACCCCTAGCCGTGCGGTTGTGGGTAGTGACGGCGCCCTTCAGATGGTGCACTTCGCTCCAGATGTCCTTGGCCGAACCCTGAAAAAAGAAAATGTGAACAATTTATTTTGTCAACAGCGCTGCGAACGCATTAATTCGCACTGATAAATTCACTGACTGAACGACGAGGAAATCACTCTCATGCCACTTACAAAATCTCTGCTTACCTTGCAAAAAGTGATCTCGTTCTCCATGGTCCTCTTGACGTGGTGGACGTAGTTGTACACCATTGGGAGGGTGACGCACACCGAGAGGACGGCGACCACCGAGAAGGTGACGGCCGAGTAGGCGACGAAGCGGTACGCCTTCACCCTCGTCTCGAGGTCCATGATGGAAGAGAGGAGTTGTTGTTGCCGGCCCGCCGACCCCGCCATCCTTATATACCAACAACAATTAGATGGGGTGAGTGTGAAAGAACCGGCTAGCGAGGGGCGAGTGTAAACCAGTAAGTTGTAGCGAGGAAGAGAGAGAGAGAGGGAGTGAGGAGAGGAGAGGGTTGGAATGAGGAATTGAGAGGGAGACGGCGCCACTCGGACACGGTGACGCTAAGAGCACTCACTCGCTGGTAGCAGTACTGCCGCGGGGGCGTGTGGCCATAGCCCGCAGGCGTGTCGACTACCAGTTTACACACATACACTCTATCAGTCCAGATTGACAAGCCGGTCGAGCGACCGGCGCGCTTTTGCCATTCTTTCCCTTTCCTCCAGCTCTCGAAAGCCCTGCATGTGAGTAAAAAGAATTAAACAAGTTTAATCACCTTCATTTATTTTTTGTCATGCGTCGTAAAACTGGACGTTTTTTGACAATCGAGATGACTAATCGACTCGGAATTAGCGTCCTCGATTCGCTCCATCCCCTTATTAGTGTTGTGCACTCTTTACAGTGCTAGCCGAGCAGTGTATGTTTTCACTTTCGTCCGGCAAGATGGTGACCTTTGATGGGAATCGTGAATAACCACTATGAGAGTTGCTTCGTCATCTTTCCTCTATGCCTCTCTCTATGCCTCTCTCTCTCTCTCTCTCTCTCTCTCTCTCTCTCTCTCTCTCTCTCTCTCTCTCTCTCTCTCTTCTCGGCCAAATTGCCCCATCCACAACTACAACCTAACAAACAAGTGGCGATCGTTTCAAGCGAGAGAAGAAAAGACCAGTTATGCGCGCGCAATCACAATGCTACAATCGCTCGCCGGTCGATCGAACGAAAGCAACAAAGCAGTTCCATAAAGATAGTGTCACCAACCAAATTGAGTGATTGAATCATGGTGTTGTGTTTATTGATGTATTGAGAAGAGCGTGCGAGCAACGAAAATAGAGGAAACGAGTCGAAACACGCGTTCTCTCTCTCTCTCTCTCTCTCTCTCTCTCCCTCTCTCGCTCTTCCCTTCCAAGCGCCGCTCCTTTTTTCGGAATACTAGCGTGTAATCATGCGTGACCGTTTCTCGCATTGTATTTCCATCATAGCCTCGCATATAGTAAACGAGTTTCACTGATTCATATTCACAAACTGTGCGTTGTGCAATGCATTTATGCAATGAGGGACACTGTGCGGTTTTACTTCCTGCGGGTTCCGTCCTCGAAGAAGACTCCTCCGTCGATGGCGCAGTACTTGGGGCAGATTCCCCTCTCTCCCGCTCCTCCAGACTGTCCCGGCTGTCCCGGCTGTCCGGGCTGTCCGTCGTTTCCGGGCATTCCGTTGTGTCCGGGCGGTCCCTTGGGTCCAGCCGGTCCGGGTCCGCCTCCGATTCCAGGAGCTCCGGGCATGCCGGGCGGTCCAGAAGGTCCGGGACGACCAGCGGGTCCAGGCGCTCCAACAGTCGCTCCAGCTCCGTATGCCGGCGCTCCGGGGTTGCCAGGGGCTCCGGGTTGTCCGGGTGCTCCGTCGTTTCCGCGGGGTCCCTTCTGTCCGGGCGCTCCCGGCATGCCTCCGCCCACGCTGCGGCCAGCCGGTCCGTCCATGCCAGCGTCTCCCATGGGTCCCGGGTGTCCGGGAGGTCCAGGAGGTCCGGGAGGACAGGGCCTGCAGGGCGGCGGCTGCACAGGCTCGCACGGCATGTTGAGCAGCTTTCCGGGAGCTCCGGCCAGACCGGAAGTGCCGGGATGTCCGTGGTGTCCGTTCCTTCCGGGAGGTCCGGGCGGGCCAGGCGGGCCGGGCAGACAGCAGGAGTCGCAGCTGCCGGTCGAGGATCCGTACGCCGCACGCGCCACACGGGTGTGGTTGAGGGGCAGGTTGCGGAGACGAGCCACCTGATCGAAGATGTCCGCGGCAGCGTCCTGAAACTATGCTGTAAAGAGGGAAAGAGAGAAAGAGAAATGACACGCACCTTGCAGAAGTCGACCTCGATCTGGACTCCTTCCCTGGTGGCGCGCACGTAGCTGTATGTCATGGGGAGGGCGAGAGCCACGGCCAGCACTGACACGACGGAGAAGGTGACGGCGGCGTAGGCGAGCCACTGCCACAGCCGCACGCGCTGCTCCAACTCGGACGACATCGCCAAGCCTGTGTCTGTCTCCTTCTCAGCGCCCCCTTTTATACTGAAAGTGAAGGCGCGCGCTCGCATTTTTCGCACGCGCGCATTCACTTTCTCTGAACCGGTAACCGCTCTAAATTGGTAGACTAAAAAGCCGGCAAGAGAGAATGTGATTCCTACTAGGGTCAATGCTTTTTTAGTTGAAGAGGAAAAATGAAGTGGGCACACTCAAAAACAGAGTCGTCGAATACCAGGCAACTGTCTTTTGAAATTGACGTAAAGCAACCAACCACTTTTAGTTAGTCTTTCTTCAGCGGTTTGCCAAAACAACAACGTCGTATCATTTTCGCGTTCGCGTTCGTGTGAAATACTGAAATCTGAGATGTCGGATCTGAGAAATCAGAGTGCGTTCGCGGACGACGGCAGAAAAACTCGTTCCCGCCGCGCGCACAGACATTTCAGATTTTGGCGTTCCTTCTCCACGTTACTGAAATATCCATTTCAGTCCGCTCACTCAGTGAATGATTCCGTTTCATTCTCCGTATTCCCGTTCTCTCATGATCCAGGTTATTGTCTCTTCAACACACCCAATACCCAATCATATACAAACGTTCGGGTTTTCTTCAAATAATTTATTATCACGTTGAAAGACAGTGTGATGTGTAATTGCACCGAAGTGTGGCGGCGGCGGCTGCTTAGCGGCGGGTTCCGTCCTCGAAGAAGATGCCTCCGTCGATGGCGCAGTACTTGGGGCAGATTCCGCGCTCTCCGTCGTCTCCGGGAGGTCCGGGAGGTCCCTGGAGTCCGGGCTTGCCGTCCTGTCCGGCCTCTCCGTCGGGTCCGGGCACTCCCTTCTGTCCGGGCTGTCCAGGAGGTCCGTCGGCTCCGGGGATTCCGGGCGCGCCGGCGGGTCCCTCGGGACCGGTCTGTCCGTTGGGTCCGGGCTCTCCAGGCTGCACGGGCTCGCAGTGCGCAGGCTCTCCGGCCTCTCCGGGCACTCCAGGGGCACCAGTGTGTCCGCGTGCTCCAGGGGGTCCCTTAGGTCCAGGCTCTCCAGGGGCGGCGTCACGTCCAGGCTGTCCGAGCTCTCCAGGCGTTCCAGCGTCTCCCTGGGGTCCGGGAGGTCCGGGAGGTCCGGGAGGTCCCTGGGGGCACTCCTTGCAGGGCGGAGGAGTGATGATCTCGCAAGGCTTCTGGGGCGGGCGTCCAGGGTTTCCGGGAAGACCGGGCGCTCCGGGCTTTCCGGGCTTTCCGGGCTTTCCAGGTCCTCCGGGGGGTCCGCGGGGTCCGGGCTGGCAGCAGTTCTCGCAGCTTCCTCCATCGATGGCGGTTCCGTGGTAGAATCCGGCGACGGCTCCCTCTTCTCCAGCCTGACGGGCGGTCCTGTTGGCACGAGGCAGCTGCGACTTCAGCACACGCACATCAGCCCACACATCACGCACCTGGCCCTGAAAGAGAGAGGGTTGAGAGAGAAAGAGGGAAGAGATAAAGGAAAGAGGGGGAGGCTAACGGACCTTGCAGGCAGCGGCCTCGCTCTGGAGCTGGGCGCGTACGTGGTGCACGTAGTTGTATACGACGGGGAGGGTGACGCACACCGAGAGTACAGCGACCACCGAGAAGACGACGGCCGAGTAGGCAACGAAGCGATACGCCTTGATCTTCGTGTCGATATCCATGCTGGACCGATGTCCTCCTCTCTTCACAGCGCCCTTATATAGGGGATGCGCGCCGAGAACTGGCTAACGGAAAAGCCGCGCCCACCCACCGTTTGCAAAGTGCATCCAAGGTGATCCGAGCTCGTTCTGGATTTTGGCAAAGCGCGAAAATTCGGGTTGATTTGCGTGGTTCAATTATGGGCATTTACAAAAACTGTACAATGTAATTTGACAGCTACAAGTAATGGTATACGTAGGAGAAGTTTTCAGAATCCAGTTGAGAAAATCGCCTGAAAAAGCGTTCTCGTCGGCGGCAGTTTTTGTTGCGCGGGGCTGAATTCCAGATCTCGGGATCGAATGTGCGGCCGATCATTCAGAGTGTGACAGTCACTTACGCACGCTGAACTCAGATTCGTTTCAGTTTGAATTGTGAAAAATATAAATAAATGAACCTGCAAAAATCCCACAAAAATTAACTCTTTTCTGTTCATGTGTAAATATGCTCACGCCCACGATTGACATGTGTTTCAATGATAAAATCGACCGCGCGATATTTTGTTAATGAGTTCTGAAGGCTAGCGTACTTTCTGAACTGATAACTTTGCGTTTTTTTTATGATTCGACAACAAAACTTTTGGTAATGTGAGTGAATTAACAATAGTTGATGAGAAACAACGTTATACTTACGTTAAAATAGACTTTTCAACTTGAGAGTATTAAATTGAGTCAAAAATAAGTAAGTCCCTCGAGAAGTAACCATAGCAAAATGAGTTTTTTTCTCGCCTTTCGCTTTTTTCATGCCGTGTGCTAGCATAAAACACGCATGTGTCGACGGGCAAGAGCGTAGTTTGAAAGTAATTGAATTTCTAATACCAACTCTTTGCTGTTCCTACTTACCGTATAGTTTACAGTCTTGGCGATGAATGTCACCGAGCAGATCTGGAAACAAACGCTGTACAATCGCATTTTTGTGTGCGTGCAGTTTGTATACGGTATACCCACTTGCATCCTTAGTGTTATTGTTCTACGCAGAGTGTTCGTATACAGCGAATATCGACGTCTCTCGTTCTACAAGCTCTATTTGATGTCCAGTATAATGGTTTGTTCTCAGTGCTCGTTCTCAGTGATTTTTTAGAACTTGCTCTGGTACATCACTGATGTCATCTTTCTTCGACTGGCAAAAACGGCGTTTTTCAATGATACGTTTCTGTACTGGTTCGGTGCTGACTATACGTACGTGCTGACTCCGATCTACCTGAGCAACAACTACTTCCTCTCTTCCGCACTTTATATGATCATTGCATTCCAACTCAACAGGTTCACATGTGTCCTGACACCCTTCATCTATGAAAAAGTCAGTCATCTACGTTTCTCACAGTTTCCTGGTCTCATTGTATTGATTTCAGCTCTGGACAAAGTACTTCTGGCTAGCAATTGTGTTCACAGCGGTGCTTCCGTTGTTCACCTTCCCAAATCTGCTCATATCACCTGTGGCATGGCTTCCAATGGGCATGGGATTGGGACTCGACTATAAGAGGGTACTGCAGCCGTGGGTGAGTGTAAGACGAAATCGCGGAAAACTGAAAAGAGAGAATCTCTTCAGGTCTCACTGAGTATCCAGAGCGCATACCTCTGTCTCACCACGTTAATCATAATTGCAGTACTCACTATAGGTAAGAACATGTTTCATAATTTCATTCATTCAATTTTGTTCAGCCAGCCACATTCTTTTACGCGGCATGGCAGCAGAAACCAAAAGAGTGGAGAAGCAGATGTTCCAAGTCGCTCTCATAATGTCCGTTTGCGTGTTTGTACTCGGCGCGAACAAGGTGACTCAACCGGACGTGACCTTTCTTTGCGAACACTGCCAAAGTCACTAGAATTTTTTTCCAGATCGGTTTCGTGTTTCTGCCGCAGTACCGAGAGTTCTTCTACTCCTGCTGGTCGTTCCACATCGACTTCTTCGTGCACGCCTCGCCCTGGTCGCTGTTCGCAGTGAACAGCAAGATACGAAGAGAGGTGGGGGTGGACAGACCACATCGATCAAAACTCACTCAGAGGAGAACATTCGACAGTGACCGTGAAATAAACGAGGTAGAAAAGAGAAAAAAAGAACAAAAAAGAGAGGCGGATCAAGGAAGAGAGAGAGAGGGAAAGAGAGAGAGAGAGGGAGAGGGAGAGGGAGAGAGAGAAAGAGAGAGAGAGAGAGAGAGAGAGAGAGAGAGAGAGAGAGAGAGAGAGAGAGAGAGAGAGAGAGAAAGAAACTTGCTGCAGGTGTTGTCGTGTCTCACCTGTCGTCCCCTTCTTCCCGTCGACGATTCGAGGATGTTCACTCAATCATCGAGGAGCAGAAGCGTGTCGTGAAACACTCATTCACAAGAAATAAGAGGAAGAAAAACAAGATTTTACAAACATAAAACATAATGTTATGTTTACGACGAAAAATCTTACAAAGTTACGTTTTCACCATTGTTTGAATTTTATATTAATTTGCACTTGCTCTTTATGTTTTTTTTTTCAACTCAATCAGATGAACACAAGTGGATCGTTTTGATTTTGTATGAACTAATAAATGTGTTCATTTTTTCAATCAATGAGTTGCCCAGTGTGGAGTGCGGCAAAAACACGCCGAACAAGAGAATACGACAGTAAGAGCATCAGCGAAAAATAAAAACACATGTGGTGCTTTCTGACTTTCTGACGCTTTCTGACTGGCATGAAAATGGGTTGACTACAGAAACTGTGATTTTGCACTCTTGCTTACAATTAGAATACGATTAGCGGTGATTTGAGAAACGAATAAAAAAATGTATTTCAAAACAGTTTTGAAAAGTTTTGAACCCACTAACACTTTTCCACTAAAAAAGTTTCAACGCGCGCACAACGTCACTCGGATTCGACGCGTAGGCGAAGCAACGTAACAGGGTTTTTCAGCTTCGATCTCTCGAGAAGCAACGCCAGATCAACGACATTGTGATTCTCTACATGGCTTCGTGGAGGTTGACGCATCTATGTCGTTTTTGTGACTGATAGACTCGGTGCTACCAAATTTTGCATATCAATTAGAGAGGGCGTTTGGAATTTTAAGGTTGGTAAATTGTTATTTCTTGTTTTGCTGTATCATAGTTGATTGTCTGCCACTCCCGTGGTCTGCCGCTTTCCTGGGGAGGCTTCCCTTGCTGTTTTCAAACGGTGGCTCCCCATTGGACTTCGTTTTGTTGTATCATCTTTATTCACGTTTCTTTATGCAACCGTATATCTTATTAGACGTTATTGAGAAACTGTCTGACTACTGTTGTGAAAGATTTGGACAAACCTTTCAGAAATTCCGTTTTTCTTTTCTTTCATTCAGTGTGAACGAGAGTGAAGTACATTGTTTGTGTGAGTTGCTTCAACTTTTGTCTACGTGTAACTACTTTTTTTTCAAATAGCGAAACAAACCTCGAACTCAAACAACACCAGTAACCAGTTATAACAGTTTAATGTCCCTTATTTTTGTTAAGCCGGTTGAATCCGGGGTCCTCTTACGATTAGTGAAGAACAAGGTGGGGGCTCTTGGAATACGACAACGTCAGCAGAGGTACATAGTTGGGTTGGGTCGCGTCGGTCTTGAAAACCGTTCTTGAGTTCGTAGATGGTGTTGTGATGGCTTCCGGCTACCATGAGAAAGAAGTGTCACTCCACAGGGGCTGAGTGAATTTGACAAGAATGGTTGACTCCGAGGGGGATCGAACCAGCGATCGAATCATTCAAAGTTTTTCTAATGAATTTCTAATGAACTCTACTGGCGTCATCAATAGTTCCAAGTGATGCTGATGTTAAAGAAATGCATAAGAACCAGGTGTTTTACATGCTCATAAAATCACGCCACGACTGAAAAAAATTACCAGTTTCTGCGCAGCAGGCTAATCTAATTGCGCAGTGAGTGAGGCTATTTTCGATTACTCGCGCACGTCACAGGATTGTGGCGCGCTCACAGTGCTGCGAGCTTGATTCACTTTGTGGAGAAATTACGATATTTACACTGCCAAGAACATATATTTTTTTGAACATGATATGTCTTGCGAGAAGTACCGACCACGTTCGTTTAGATGAACGCGTCTGACTCTTCAGTTATTCTTTGGACTTTCGAGGACGAACTACAATGGCAGCTCACAGTAGAGAATCGAATATTTTTTGCCATCCAGCTGGCGTATTCGCTACCGTCCATGCTTCTCACAGGTACGGTAGAAACAAAATCGAGTCATCCGAGCAGCTATGAGCATAAGGAGTTGTGACCGGGCAACATTCGGAAACTATCAGAATCAGAGTAACTAGACAGAAAATGACATTTTGTTACAAGTCTTCCTAATGTTGTTGTTGTTATTGATGTTGTTGTTGTAAAGAATTTTTCCATGTTTCTTCCAACTCCTTAGATTTTGTCGCAAACTTTTTTGTTCTTGAATGAACAAAAGTTTGCCGACCAATTCTAGTCGTAGGGTGATATTGATGGAAAGTTTTCAATCTGAAACTAATGTTTTCAGTAATTGTGATGCTGAAAGTCTACGAAAACAAGGAGTACCGCAAACTATCTTTCTACAAACTGTACCTGATAAACGGCGTTGTGGTAAGTTTCGAACTTTTCGAGTGAAAAAAGATAAGCATTGACCCTTTCTCTCTCTCTTTTCTCTCTCTTTCTGTTTTCTCTGTCTCTCTCCCTGTCTCTCTCTCTCTTTCTCTCTTTTTCTCATCATGTCTCTCTTTTTTTCATTTCTCTCTATCTTTTTACAACTTGTTACTTCTGTTCTGAAATACGCACAAAAACAAGCTGAAAGATCAGAGTGAACAATTTGAAAAAAAATATTCAAACACGACAATTCCTCAATTTTGCCGGTTTTCCTACTGTTCTCAAATGTAAAACAAGATAACAGCTAATTCTAGAACATCTTCTGGATCATATCCGACTTTGTTTTCTCGCGACTCGCGAAGACTGCTTTTTTCAACGATGCGTATAGCAGTGTGCTGGGCAAGGTTGGGAGACATGTGAGAGACAGTGAGTGTCCACTCTTTCAGGAGTATTCCATGTGGCTGATGCCTCCGTATCTCATCTCGTTCTACTGTCCCACATCTGCCCTCTATATGATCATCGCATTCCAACTGAACAGATTCACCTGTGTGCTCACGCCGTTTCAGTATGAAAAGGTGGATATGCATAGTTATTCGGTGAAATATTTCGAGAGAGTGGTAAATGAATGATTTACGATCTCATGATTAGTTGTTTCAGTGATTCACTGTTCACTGATACACATTCAGTTGCGGTTAGACCTTATGATAAATTGTAACGATTTTTTATTTTATACTTTACATGTTTAATCGCATCGTGTTGTGACTCGTTGAAGATGTGGTGTGACTGGTTCTGGCTGGCGCTGGTGTTCACTCTGCTCCTCCCGGTCGTCACCTACCCACACCTGCTCATATCCCCTGTGATGGTGATGCCACTGGGAACGAGAGATAGGTGCGCGTCTACTCCCTCTACCACTTCACAACAACACGTTCTTGTCTCCTGCGTGTCAGTTATACATGGGTGATGTTGCAGGTGGAACGGTCTGTCTGCGCAGCAGATCTCGACGCGCGGCCTCGGCTGGGACTACGAGAGGGTGCTGCAGCCGTGGGTGAGTGGAGGGATCGACGCGCATGCAATACACAGTCGACGGGTAGCATGTGAACACTGTTCAGATATCGAACAGCCAGCTGTCGGCGTGTCTCTGCGGCGCCACATTCTGTCTCATTGTGCTCATCACGGCGGCGACCATCCTGCTGCTGCGAAAGATGCCCAACGAGACCAGGAGGGTCGAGAAACAGGTGCGGGTCTCTCTCTCCCTCTCCTTCTCTCTCCCGCTTCCTCTCTCTACCTTTATCATATAGTTTGCTACATAACATGTGAATGTGAATACGTGTTCTCTATCCCAGATGTTCACCGTCTCTTTCATGATGGCATTTGGCGTGCTGGTACTGTGCACGAATAAGGTACGCGAAAACGATGAACAATGTTCATTTCGTCGTTTATCTAGTCTATAGACTTTCTGTTTATTTATTTCCAGATTGGTTTTGTTCTGCTGCGTCAGTACGCCACTTTCTGGTACTCGATCTGGTCGTTCAAAGTCGACTTCTTTGTGTATACTTCTCCGTGGACGCTGTTCGTCGTAAACAGGAAACTGCGCATGGAGGTCAGATCACACTTTTTTCACCGGCTAGATCGAACTATCGCGATAGCCTAATGTTGATAGTGCTTTGCTGTGAAAGAACAATGGAGCAGCCCGTAGTTGGCCAGAACTTGCTATCGATCGTTTCAGGTGTTCGCTGTGTTTGGCTACCGGCCGCGCCCCGTCGTCGACTCTACCCGCATATTCACAAACACCTCATCCCGAGAGCGCATTGTCACCACATAATAAACAACCACACTGACTTTTGAAGGAGTGTTTGATGTGATAACGTGAAATCTATCGCGTTCGAATTTTTGTGTTGGTGTGTGTGTGTGTTTTTTTTGTTGCACAATGCGAATAAAGATATGCACTGTGAATCATTGAATGTGAAACCGAAACAAAAACAACAGAAATGAACAAACATGTAGATGTAGATCGTTATTGTGCGCTCAAATCTTTTTTTCAAAGTTTCGTCACTGTTCACCACTAATGTTACAATAGGTACTATTCAACTGCAGCAGATTAAAAACATGATGATGTGTGTAGGTTCAACATTCGAGGTCAGCCCGCGCATAGCGCACATATGGCGAGAGTTTTGAGAGGAGGGAGGAAGAAGCTAATGGCAAGCACACATACGCAGAGTCAGTGTCTGACACCAGTGACTCCGACCTGCACCCTGCCGCCGTCCGACGGCTCGATCGACACAGACACGGTGGTGATCGGGGGTTTGAAGCTGGAAAGACCATGTCGACGACACATCGACACACGACACTTGTTCTCACTCACAGTCCCCAGTTGATTGTGAGTGTTTGCGCGGCCGACGTGCACCCTCTGCGCATGCTCTGCCACAGCCACTTCCTGCAACACGTGGCGCCGCCAGTTCCAGCTCCGCCCACCTATACGCTGTGTTGCAGACAATGATAAGGATCGTGGAGATTCCAGAGTGACACGCGAACGCCATGTATGTGTAGTCATTGTGACCTAAATTCGGTACTGTAGATTGTAGATACATCAAGATTGCAAACGGAATGATGTGGTGCTAAACACGTTCACAGAAATCAAAAGTTTTGTGGTTTGTTCTTACGCTTGTGTACCTACAACTACGCTGACATTGTATCTCGTAAACAGACTGATAACAACAAACCACCTTGAAGATGCTGTACTCACAATTCACAAACCATATCTCAAGAGCTACAGTTATGCAAATGTAGGAAGAAGGAGCGACGACTACAGCCAACTCCGGTGCGGTCTGCAAATGAAATACAAATGAGAAAAATGCATCTTAGTCTATAGGGGTAGAAGTGATACCTGAATGAGCAACTCTATCAATACAATTTTGTGTCTGTGACGCGTCTTCGCGGATATTCCTAGAATCAATGGTAACACTCATACCAAACATGCATTCTGTTTACCGGTGTTACTGTTTCTCAGAATGGTCACAGCCATACCAATGCTCGTTCCGGCAACAATAGAACAACCAATGATGTACAGCTGAAACATGCTTTCAAAACACAAAACAAATGGTTTACCGCCACAAAAGTGAACAAATGCCGAAATTCCGGGGTGGAAATGTTCATCGAATCCCATTTTTCATTTTCTGTGCGAAGGTAAATGGAATACAGAGAAGGGTATTTCTGTAACGTCATGTCATAGAACAGTTGTAAATTTCAAACCAAAAACGCGTGTTCCATTTCTAGTTTCACTACGTCGGGAGGAATGTAAGTTCGATAGACAAGAGGAATGAAAAATGTCCACCTACATAAAAGTTATGATGAATGACTGCAAAACCAAAAACAACTTGCCAAGATAAATACAATCCGCTAATGAAAACAATCTCATAGTTTGAAAGCTCTTTTCTCTGTGACGTTATACGTTTAATTGTCTGGAATGAGAATGTGGCGTTTACGAAACTTGGTTCACTGTTCTTTCCCAACGTACAAAATATCGGAACACGTATAGCTGAACTATGGAGGCACCGCACATTGCAAGCGAACAAATCACAAAATGCTGAACAACGCGTTTAAAGTTTTGATTAAAACTAGTTTCGCTCACTGTGATGAATATGATTTCGATGTTGAGATGGCGTAGTATACCGGCCGGAAAACCAAGAAAAAGTGGAAGAAACGTGATTGGATTCGATGCAACAACTGCTATGTCAACCACAACAACCCACAACTCAAAGAAAGTGCTCTTCCAAAATAGAGAGGTGGACCACCTACCTGATGGTTTATGAGGTGACGCTTGAAAAATTTCATTTGCGGTGGACTTTTGAAGACCATAATAAAGAATCCAAAAAGATTCAGTGGTGTCGTAAACATAGGGATGTAGTGCATGTATTTTATCGGAATCTCGGGCAAGCAAAACGTCACGTTGTCAGTTTTGAATGGATCAATATCTGATGGATTAATTCTGATTTTCATATTTCAGTTGTGTTAAAAATTGGAAAGGACTTCGAAACGACTTCAACAAGCGTGCGCACCATTAAATTTTGATTAATGTTCCACCTGTCACATCAAAAGACCGCAGTTGTTTGAGATCGATACAAAAAACGCAAAAACACAGTTGCACGTGTCCTTTTCTTCTGATAAACACAGAACTTTCAATACTGTACACACAACTCTTTGACAGTGATGGCGCTTCTCGGAAACACATTCATTCGACAACAACAAAGTAAACGGGACTATGGCAATTTGTACATGGGGGTGAGTGGTTCACCAGTTTAGTGGTGGTGATGGTGGTGGTGGTGGCGGCCGAACAGGTCGTGTAGCAGGCCGTGGCTGTGGTGGTGTCCGTGGTGGTGATGGTGGCCCTCCTCAATGACGACGACGGGCGGCGCGCCGTAGACGGGAGGAGCCGCGTAGACGGGCGGGGGCATGATCACAGGGGGAGCCATCATCACACCTCCCCCAATCACTCCGCCGCCAACCTGCACGCCTGAAACACACAGCTTGAACACGCAGATAAAAAAGATGAGACCAGATTCGATATGAAATCATGCACATACCTCCTCCATTGTGGTGGTGGAAGTGCTCGAAGTGAATCTTGTCGATTCGGATGTCTCCCCGGATGTTGAGTGTGTGTATGTGGTGGGGCGACTCGCGGTGGTGGAAGTGACACACGTGGTGACCGTTCACGTGAATCTGAGAAAAAAACAACAAGAGTGTTTTGCTGAAAAATGCTTAGGACCGTTTGAAAAATGCGCAAGAAACAGGTGAAAGTGAAAACGTTTTGCATAGACACACTGGATTTCATCGCAGTTGCATATCGTAACCGTTCAGTGTAATGTGCAGAAGACAGGTGTAGCTTTTCCTCGCAGCTGAGAACTCACAGCGTAGTGTCCGTGGTGGTTCTTGATCTTGAGGTGCCAGTGGCCGTGCTGCATGGGGTTGTGGTGGTGGCGCTCCTCGTGCTTCCAGTGACCGTGCTTGAACGAGTTCAACACCAGACAGTTCTCGTAGCCTCAAAATGCGACACATCGTGAAAAAGGTTTGAAATAAGGTTTCCGTGAACGTCCTCACCGACACGGCTGTTGATGTGCAGCGCGATGCCATCCCGGCTCAGCAGCTCAATCACGAATCCGCTAAAAACATGGATTTATATAAACTTTTTTTAAAACACATGTTTCTACGAATCTTCTACTTCGATGTTCTCAGTGTCGCGCAGCGACATGTCAGCATATTCATCTGCACATATAGTCAGAATCTGCAAGTTAGTCCTTGGCTATGCGCTCAAGCTGTGGTAATATACGTGGATGGCGGTCACGCGACGCGAACCTGTCTCTCTCTCTCTCTCTCTCTCTCTCTCTCTCTCTCTCTTTCTCTCTCTCTCTCTCTCTCTCTATGGTAGTTATGGCGTCTCGCAGACCTTAAAAGAGAAAGGGAGAGAGAGAGAGAGAGAGAGAGAGGCGAGCGGTGCCCTTTTTGATCGAGCTTATCTATTTACTGGCTGTCAAATGCTCTCGTGACGCTCTTGTCGTTGCGTCTCACACTCTTTTATCGGTGTCATGCCAGTGATTGTTCACCAGTCACAGAGGGATCAATCGATTGCGATAACGTTTCGCTTTCGGCTCGTGTGTGTTTTATGCGACCAGTCAAACTCAACTATTTGATAATAGACATACAACTGAATACACACGTTAAATACCGAAACAATGAAAATCCCTTTTCTCCTGCTCCGGCTAATAGGCTCTCTCTCTTTCTCTCTCTCTCTCTCTCTCTCTCTCTCTCTCTCTCTCTCTCTCTCTCTCTCTTTCTCTCTCTGTCTCTCTCTGTCTCTCTCTCTCTCTCTATTCTCTCTCTCTCTCTCCTTCTTTTACTCTCTCTTTTTCTCTCTCATTTTTTTTTCTCGTTTTTTTTCATTTTTTCTCATACATTTACATACCCCTGCCCTCCGATCCATGAATCTGCGTGGATGTCGATGACTGCATCGTGGTTCATGCCCTCGATGATGGGTGTCGCAAACGGCACCATCTCAAATATCAAGCATCCACCAATCATTTTGATGTTTATGTTTCAGGTGCTCAAAGTTTCACGAAACTTGTTGGGAGACAATGTTTCAGATGTTTTTTCAGAATTCTGTCCCAAAGGTGCTATTCAACCCGGTATTTTGTGAATTGAAACAAAACTCACAGGTCGCTCGATGATGTGCATTGTGGTGGGAATGGGGAGACGCTGGTCGCAGTGATTCGTCGATCTGCCCCGCTTGCCTTTTCTATGCCGACTCGCCTTATCTCGCGCATGCCTCCACTTATCAAACATCGGGTGACGTGTGCTCTGTGACTCACACCAACTATTTCATCCAGACTACACCCCTCTTTAGGAAGAAAACGTCTCAGATTTTGCAACAAGGCTATGAATCACACCTAGAGATGGTCCGGTTAACCGTCATTTCGGTTATTTTTTCGGTTTTCGGTTATTTAACCGGTTCGGTTGACCGGTTAACCGGAAACCGTTTTGATTTCGGTTAATCGGTTAACCGAACCGAAAAACCGTGACAGAAACCGGTTTTCGGTTAACCGAGCCGGTTAACCGAATTGTTCGGTTAACCGAATTCCCTGTTGCTGTCTGTCTAGGCCAAGTTCGGCGCTCGTATTGTCAAATTTTTTTGCGTTTTGTGATGTAACAATGACGGTAAATGACAAAAAGATTGAACTTCGCGCTATCTTTGATCTCACACCTTCAGTTTCGGTTTCGATAACCGAAAACCGGTTAACCGAAAACCGTTTTAAAATCGGTAAACCGGTTTTTCAAAGATTCGGTTCGATTAACCGGTTGATTCGAACCGAAAAACCGTGAAACGTTTAACCGGGCCATCTCTAATCACACCTATGGAAAGTTAGCGTCCCTGTCGCACTGTGTTTGTTAAAGGAATGTACCACTCTAAATTTATTTTTATGTTGTGAATACGATATATATCTATGTTGTGAATACGATATATATCATTTCTTTTCTAATGTTGTGATACGATCAGTGTTCGTCAAGATTCAGCTCGCTGAAGCACTGGGACATGGGACAAGCTACAGAAGAGCACAAAGTAGCTTCTCATGCAGCACAACTACAACAAGCAGATGCGTGTTAATCTACTTTGTTTAATATTTTTGTTGTGATTGTTGTTTGCATCACTGTTGTTTGCAGGACGAGATCGGCCGCGAGTGCGCCCTGGGTCGGTGGAAGTGGGACGAGCCCGACTACTACAAGGACAAGTCGCGTCTCGAGCCTATCAACCCACTTACCCCTGATTGTTTAACCTTTTTTTTTTTAATTTGTTGATTTGAATGAAATTATGCATAGAATATTCCGCAGTTTTATCGTATAAGAATATTAACAACATGGACACTGAACACAATAGGTGTGTGTAACAGTTCAAGACAGTGTAGAGTGTAGAGACGGTCTAGACAAAGATGATATTGCTTTCATTGGTGTAGGGAGTGTTGCGGAATATGCGCGGGTGGTCGAGCAGGTCGGTGGGACGAGATCTTCGCGCCGCGTACAGCTTACACCAGCCTGCAACATGAAACGTATAGGTTAATCTTCAAAATAAAGTTCACCCTATATTCATAAATATAACAGTGCACTCAATAATACAGTATCTGTCGTCTGTACCTGTGTTCAGGTGTTTACGATTTGATTTTTCAAAAATTAATTATATATGAATGCGGTTTTCTTAAATCAGGTTAACACAAACTCACAAACAACACTTTTCACGGGAGTACTTTTAAAAGATAATCTCAACTCGTGTAGAATTCAGTCAATCATTTGAGATTTTTGTCCACTTTATGTGTAATGTACGGCGCCATTTGGTCTACGTGCTTTTCTTTACCGAGATTTGAACTTGATGAGTTTTGTGGACCTACGACATGGAAAACCCGTGGAGCGAAGTGCTTGGTAACTTTCTTGTTATTGTCCTCACACATGTAGCTGATTAATTGAGCATTCTGAGTACTATTTCGTCTCGTTTCTGATTATAATCACGTTGTTATTCTACATACTTGACGATTCCAGTGAGCGCGGCGAGTGCGGCAGCGTTCTGCGAGCACGTCTCCGAGAGGCGGACAGGATCAGGTCGTGAGAACGCAGAAGGGCTATAATATCTTCCCCCGACATATGGTACCTGGTGGTGGTTTTATACTCCTTACAAAACCACCCCAAAACTCGAGAGAGAGGCGACGCGTTGACCGGTGGATGTCGATCGATACGTCACGGGTCAGAAAATATAGAGTAAATGTGGAAGCGACCTCTCGCCGCGAGAAACAGAGGCGGTATGAGAAACAGAGGCGGTATGAAAATCTTGTTATTAAAATTTTTGTTATTATAAATACTTCGACTGCATGATAGTACTTCCTAGAGAACTTTTTCCCGATCACGAAATTCGTTTTTGTTTCCAGAAAACTTTGTAACTTTGTTCATAAGAGCGCTACAGCTTCGAGAGACTTTTTGGCAAGAAACTAGGCAACCGCTCGATTAGCATGAAAGTCTTGTCTATCTGTCTCCGTTCGAGCAATCGACGATGATTCGCGTACTTTGAAGATGGGGAATACTCTAGGTGGCAAAGTGGAGATAGATTTATGTTATAGAACACAAAATCGTGGTTCGTGGTACGACGAATTCGGAAAAAAAATGAACAGATGCAGAGTTAAAAACAACGGAGGAATGTCGTTTTTTTCACAATTCGATTGGCAATGAGTCTGATATGATTCTGTCATTATTGTCTATCTTTCTGTCAAAAATCTTGAACGCTCTTGTTGTTTCATGTAGCACATGCATGCATTTAATACTCAGATGAAAAAGTTACACTAACGCCAATAGTTTATTAAAAAAGTGATCTGCTTCAAACACTTTCAAAAATGAAAATCAGAGTGATGAATTAGCGTTGTTGGCGGCGTCGTTGACCTTCTTGCAGCGTGGTTGGTAAAAGGCCGTTGTTCCACCGCTAGCAATCGTTATTGACACTCCGCCTGAAAGAAAGCATATAGTTGTTTACGAATAGCCTAGAAGCATCGCCTAGTTTCGCACTTTCTGCGCGCTGATCGAATTTTGGTGTTTGCTAGGCGATTGTGAGTTGCTGGTCACGCTCAATATCAGTTGACTGTGTGACGCAAGTTTTGAAACAAACGCGTGCTTTTATCGCAACTGGTGTTTGAAGCTTGGTTTTGCTGCGTTCACAAAGTGTTCGAAGACCACGCGAAAACGCTGAAAAAATGCGAAAAACAAACAAAAAACACAGAGTCTGAAATAAAATACTTTATGCAATCAAACTATTAAACACGCATTTCAAGTCATCTCATTCTATGTGTCCGCGTGGGTGCCAATGAGCTCTGTCACAGTCCTCACTCTGTCTCTGACCGGTGGTTTTCAGAAACTGTGTGTTTGTGTTTGGTATTCGGTTGCTGAATTAGAATATACATATTATTATCTCGGCACAAGTAAAAAGAACTTCATTATTTTCAGTGAAAGTTTTTGTCTTTTTTATTAGTCTTTCATTGCGCGTTACCTGAGGGTCGGCACATGATGATTTGCAAGAACCGTAAACGCACTCGTCTGGAAAATTTTGGTCAGATACAAATCTATGAAAGATACAAAACAGTTCTTTTTTTAGTGAAAAATCTTTCCCAGCAGAAGAACTTTGACTACATGCTGAAAACCTAATTTGAAGTCTACATTTCCAGCGACAGAAATGAGAACAAACAATCGGCATGTAATACAGCAGACACGTAACTGTTTTTTGTCTAGTTCAAACTTTGTTAACACTTTTTGATCAGTCAAAAAAAAATAACGCACCGATTAGTTATCAGATATATTACAGCGTTCATTCCGGATAGAAGAGACCAGTGAAGAGTCATATAGAACAGAAACAAAGGAGTGTCTGGTAGCAACTCCATGTTATGCCACAAGTTTAATAGCAAAATTGTATTAATAAAAACGAAAGCTGCCTGAAATGAAGTCTGTATGTTTTTGTTTTCCGACACAATGCATTGTGTTAACGCATTGAGTATGTAATGATAGTAGTGTTTTTTTTCGTGTAGAAAGTTGTAAAGCCATTCGATGTTAGTCGAGTGTGGCGGAACAAACATCAAACCTTATCGATAACTCACTTGATAGGCTATAGATCGTTCGTAGTGGCGAAACCGTATATTTCGAAGACTTGTATCGTGACGCTGCAATAATACAAGTGTACTACGCTGACTCTCGACTTTTTACTTACCTGTGAAAAAACGGTGAATATGATCAGAATGTAAAAAAACAGAGTAAGAAATATAATAACCGACACAAAGTAGTACTCGTTTTTCTAAAGAAAAAAAGTGTACTTGAAGCGGCCTATTTTCTGACGCCTTTAAAACAATCATGCGTCTTAAAACAGTCATAAAAGTGCAGGTTGAACGAAATCTTTACGTGCACGCTGATCAGAACGATTAGCAGACAGCTCTGAACGCGTGGTTTTTTTAAATTCCCGCCAGACTGCGTTCTTTTCTATTTGTGTGCTTTCTCGCACTCTTACGCATTTGCCGTCAACAAAAATCCAATGAGCGGGCAAAAATCATTTATAGCCTCGTTAGTGCGCGCCGCTCACTGAGAGATTATAACTATCAGCACCTGTATCTACATACCGGACCGTTGACACCATAACATAAGAAAAGCGAATAGGGTCGTGATTTCGAATCATATTTATCACTCACCATCAACACATGGCTCATCGGGTTCACCATGTCGTAGCCCCATGAAAAGTCGTCGAACACAAACTGAGACAGAGAAAAACAGGTGGTCCAGACAGCTATGAACATCATGCAAACTAAGAGAATGAGAACCTGTAAGCATCTGATGATTAGCTAGATACTCAACACAAATCAACAACCCGCACCTTGAAGAAAATGTTCAATTTGTCTTCGCAACGAATCTTCCCCAGCATTATGAGCAGTCGATTGAGAACGATGACGGCGGATGTGGGAAAGAGCGCGATCCACGCTGTGTTCATAGTCACACCGACGACCTGACAGGATTGCAACATAGCGGATATCGTGCAGGCTGATGCTCACCGCTTCAACCATCGGCGGGATGTCAACGAATGGCTCGAGTATGATGATGACGGCGGTGAGCATCATGCATATCAGGGTCAGCACGTCCCACATTCCAAGAAACGACATGAGCGTGAATGTCTGATAGCGAGAGAACTGCGCGTCCGTGCGGAACAACTGTAAGTACTATGTAGTAGTGCAGAAAAAAACAGGTTAGGCTTGAAGTTTGAAAACGATTTGCATCGGATTTTCCGAAGAAAACAAAACAAAGAAAACGATTTTTTTGTCAGAGATCAGCCGTTATAGCAGCGTTTGCTTACTTTGAGTATGAAGATGTAGGCTATAGCTTGAATAGAGCTGATACTCAAGAGGATGACACCACAGGCAATGTGAAACGTGGACGAGACCTTGAACCTGTTAACCATTCTGAGCAGAAACTGTTTTGATCAGCTGAAATGAAAGAATCAGAACAACCGTAAACTTTCAATCAACTACTGCATACAACCAGACAAACACTGAAAACTGTACGAATGGAAAAAAGATACTGAAGTATAGGATTGGAACTGGAATATGAACGTGCGGAAACAAATTTCCAAAACTATTCGGTTTTGTAATTTGTATTCGTGAGCTGTTCTCGAAAAATATTCGCAAAAATCACGTTTTGTTGAACACATTAGGCTGTGAATAGCGTTGTGATTACTGTCACTGTAACAGTTTTTCTGAACAGACAACAAGAGTAGTCAGTAGTTAATACCTACGCGTTCAATCAACCATGGAGTGCATTTTCTGGTTAATGCGAGAACAGTGCCGTTTATAAAAGGTCGTTCAGGCAAAACATTGTATTATACCATTGTATTAAGTTATTATTACGCGAATAACATTGTATGTGTACATAGAATAGTATTATCTAGAAAACAGAAACAAAACTCCCACCATATTACAAACACTTACGAAACATAATTTACCGAACACAGTTTCACGATTTTACAGTTTTTTTAACTTCCCGGTGTTTTCTCCACAAGCAACGTAGAAAACCAAACGTAGTATGAAAACAATTTTTCGTAGTTTTGTGTACACTTTCTGTTCTCCAAACACTATTCAAAAGTGATGCAAATGTTTGGAAGAGAATTGAGGGTGTTAATTTATTTTGATCATGGTCTGTTTGATAGCATCATAACAACTTTACACTTAGGAACCACAACGTGAGTTGCAGAGAGCCCGGCGAAATCATGTAACATTTTCTCACTGGACACATGACGTGCTCTAATTAGCATAGAACGATTCGCCATTTCGCGCTGATTCTAACGGTATCTTATTTATGGGATCATGTACCCTGTAAAGTAGTTAAAATCGGTAAAAAGTGATACGATGACGTCATATTTCTTTGATCTAGCCGCCATCGCTCAAAGTGAGTAATGAAAAATGCCAACATAAGAGACGTATTTCAACGAGTACGTATTGATTACAGTCAAACAAAACCTAGTGGTACTATTATAAACGAATATGTTCATTATTTAACTATCGATGACGTCATCAGTGCTTTAATCTAGCCGCCCTCTGTCGCACTTTCCCTATGTGAGCGCGCGCTCTGGGGCGCGGCGCCGTGCGGAATTAGAGCGCAATGTGAACGATGAATCCTATAAACATTATATATTTTTGAAATCAGCTTGAAATGAACTACATTAATGAACTTATTGCTATACCATATCCAAATATTTGAAAATCTTATTGTGGTCCCTACTTTACACTTATCAAATTTGTAAGAAAAGTTAGTATTTTTTTTTCGTGCATCAGGCCAAATGCAGGATTTTCAATTGCAAAAAATAACAGTGAATAGATTCTCGGTAATGAATCATCCTCTATAACTTGCTTCAATGCGCTGTGCGTGTCGGAGCCGTAACAGTGCTAATGGAAATGCGAGATCGATTTCTGTTCACAGCTATCGTTTTGCAAGTGTTATGACAGAAGTTCATGCAAGCTGACGCAACATTCAACATTTTACCAATGTGCCTCACAATTACATTCTAGAATTTGTAAAAACAAAACAAAACTTTGATTGATGAAACATCGTTGTCGTTTTACAGCCTGCTGGCCCGTAGATCATCACGCCCGCAAAAAACGAATTGTTTAATAATTTGTAATTGAGAATATGGCAAAAAAGCGGTACATTCGACGAACCATCAGTTTAACGTTCAGCCACGTAAGTATGTAATTGATGTAGCGATATTGTTTTTTGAGTGGTGACTTACATATTAGAATCAGGAATGAGAAAACAAGGTTTATTTATAAGAAAAACGCAAACAATTGTGTGATAGTGTCGCTTTGACAAATAGGCATGGAAATTTGATTTACTCCAGCTTGTGCAAACACACACACAATGTTACGATTTCTGGTATAACTAATGCATACGCATACGCTTGTCCGAACCGTGCTACAAAAACTGTTCTATGTACTTTTACGTTTACTTTAGCCATTTTAATTGGTCATTTTAATTTAAATGGTCTTTTGGCTCGCGCTAGAGTTCTCAAGAAGCGATATTTATAGGTCATATCATCAACAATTTGAACTCGTTCAAATCATTATACTTCGATCAAAACAAACATTTTACTTTTTTTGTGATATACTTAGAAATCATTGTTCACGTGCCGTGTTCATCAAAATCTGATACGAAAAGTTATAATCAAAACTAACATCATTTCCATTTTTTGTGTCGTCTTACTTTGTTTACGATTGTAGTAAACTTTTTCATTGAAAAAAAAAAACATGGCAGTCAGGAAAAAGAATCAAAGCACACACAAGATCAAGCGACAAGTTCAGACTTCAAAACGCGAGAGTAAACGATTTTTTTGATTGGTAGAATTTTTTATTGGGTCACGCAAATAATTGCGACGTTCTGAACACAACTCATCTACGACAATGTAATTCGAATTATCACTTGTACTAATTCAAAAATACAGGGCGTGTTTGCTCTCCGCTGCCAGCTTATCGGTTTTTTTGCCGACGGCCTGACAACAATAAGAAAATTTGTGTTCAGAGCGTTGCATAAAATTTTTTTGCAAAGGATGTTTTTAACATCGTCAACTTTAAGATACTGTGTGTTTCACGCCTTCTCCAGGATACTTCTCGGCGTGACAGCCATGCACGTGAAAAAGGATGTTGCCTAAAAGTGATTGTTAACTCTTGCCAACACAGTTTGACGACTGCTTTTCTGACACTGTAAATACATCACTCAGTCATATTAGTATTAGTGTGACTTTGCGACTCACTCACAACACAAAGAGGATGAGGGCATAAACAAGCATCGTCGTGAACAATGGCAAAACTCACGAAGGTGAGATTAGATGTGTTAAGTTAAGATGTGTTATTCACACTCGCTGATCAAAAGTGAATGATGTTTTAAGGATAAAGAAATACAGTAGATATGCTTTTGAGAAGAGTTCAGAAAATCAGTCGTTGTTCATTTTCAAAACTGGAACAGATGGAGTGAAAAAAAACAAGGAAAGAGATAACAGAAGGAGATAGATAGATTAGTTTAGACATAATCCAGATGAACAGTTATAATTCAGCACGTATTAAAACCTTCCAATGATCTTCGGAACTTAAACATCAAATCACGAAGTGCGACGTGTTAAAACATATCAGTTGCATTCTCTTCTACAAAAGTTTGCAAAATCATGACAAGCTCGCTTGCCTCGAAACGCCTGTTGTTTTTGCACACACGTTTTTTTCTCGCTCTTGGACAGTTTCACACTTCTCATGACAGTACGATGCTTCACATCTGTGTTTTCCTGTGTTCCGTGCGACTTTTCAGAAAACACGTGTATAGTAGCAAACATATTACTTTTAAAAACGATGTTTTTTGGCCACCTTGTCAGTTTTTATTTTGCACAAGTGCAGAGTTTTGCTACGAGCCACGAAACACTTCACAGGTTTAACATGTTTTTTCTTCTTCTGATGGAAGACGGCATGTAT
>CAWZYM010000247.1:170000-180000 GCA_963966185.1 Rhabditoides inermis
CGTCAATGAAAAAACATCAACCTCATGAGTTACCATAAGTTACAACCTCATAAGTTATGCGACAAGTCATTTCTTGTCACTGAACACAATAACACAAAAATCAAGCTTTCATTGTCCAGAAACTGTTTAGTAGCGTTTGGTTCCGTCTTGGAAGAACACGCCTCTGTCGAGGGAGCAGTACTTGGGCAAACAGGGCTTGCAGGGTAAAGGAATGGGATCGCAGGGCGTCTGGGTCGACTTGCAGGGCAACATGGGGCGTCCTGGTCGTCCGCCGGGTCCTCCGGGTCCGGCTTGTCCAGGCAGGCAGCATCCGCCCCCGCATGGCATAGGGGCAGGCTCGTCGTCCTCCGCCTGAAAGCATACAAAACTCGAAACAAAATGTCGTACATTTATGGTTTTAATTTAAAAATAGTTTTTGTCGGTGAAGGTCAGAGACGGCTACAATAAAGTTTCTAGTAAAACACATGGCAAAAAGGGCAAGCTGCTATGTTTCTTTGATTTCTGTATCTCTTACCGGATACAGAAATGACTGAACTTCGAAAGTTCAAAAAACCCAGTACATTTGGGAGATTGAAAGAAAGTTTGAAAGTATGAATTCTAACTGTAACATGTCACAAATAATTTTTTTATCAAGAAACGGACGTGATTTGCGTGTTTTTTTTTTACATTTAACAATGTATTTAAAAGTGTTACCTGTCACCATTCACACACACACAAACACTCACTTGACGCGCGATTCTGGAATGATTGGCGGGAAGCGAGCGAAGACGATGCACCTCGTTTAGAATGTCGTTGGCAGACGTCTGAAGGACAAATGGATAATGGAAGAGAAAGAAAGAGAATCACTCACTCTGCAGTAGCTCAGCTCGGCGCCGATATCATTGCGCATATGATGGATGTACCTTAAAAAACCATCATGCTTCTTCATATAATTTGTCGCGTGACATGCCGACTGTTGAAATCGATTTCATTGAACACACATTCCAAGATAAGTATATTGTAGACGGTGAAAGTTTCCTTGATGATGTATTCGGACAACATTTGACTATGTCATAGATACTTTGGGTGTAGGCTAGTAACACCTTGAAAAAATATTTTTCCTTCGAAAATACATGTTTATTCCCCGCTATTACTCGCCTATGAAAGATTTTTTAATGTGTTTCCACAGTTTCGGAAATTCCAAAGAACAATCTATTTCATAATGATCTATTGAACACTTCTCGATATTTCTAGAACTGAACGAGATATGGCGACTCAAAAGAAGTTCCACAAACTTTGTGGCGCGACCAATTTTCATTGCTCGCAGTGATTTTAAAAAAAAGATAAAATTGGCAAAAAATTGAAAAGACCCACCATCTCCCCCATGGGGGAACAGACCACGAACGGGTGGTACGGTAACTAAGAGCACAGTCAAATTTGAAAGAAAGTAAAACACGAGCGGTAGCAGGACTCGAACCTGCGGCAGAGCGCACTCCGCAGATTGCTAGGTTAACATCTAACCGACTGCGCCATTGAGGACGTGGCATGATCCTTTCATTGAGCGATGATCTACTGCGCGCTTGTGGTTTTTGTGAAGAAAAGTAGACAATAATGAGACACAAGCAAGAGAGACGATTTAATTGTTTTCGAAAACATACGTTTCAGCTGAAAATGAATGGTTTTCCTTCGCACAGTCCGTCTTTGATTGATCGCAAATCAACTAGATGTCTCAATACTAGCAAAATGCACTCATCGCCTCTATGGCGCAACCGGTAAGAGATTCGCCTAGCAATCTGTTCGGCTGGTTCATATCGCGGGTTCGAATCCACTCTACGTCAGGTGTTTTGCTGAAACCTTGCTACCGTAGCAATGTGCCTGCGAATCATAACTTGTGTAAGATTCAGTCAATCATTTGGGATTTTTGTCCACTTTAGATACAGTTTCGAACAGATTTTGTACGACGGAAATTTTTGTAAAATGAGACGAAACTTTTTATTTCCGTGAGCCAAGTGGGAAAGGCGAAAGAGTACAAAAGTGATACGTATGTAGGCTGCTAAAGAGGGTCTTCTTTCGATGTCTCACCTGTAAGCCACCGGCTGAGCGATAGCTACGGCTAACGACGAAACAACCGCGAATGAGACAGCAGAGTAGGCGACCTTGCGGTAGACGTGCAGCCGAATCGATTCCGGGGTTTCGGTCGACATACCTCACAGTCAGCTTAATTCATGAAGCGAAATGTGTTGACAGAACAGCTTTCTTTTTGGGAGCTCCCAGATGTAGCCTAGGGTCAGCTCAATATTTGCCATACTTTACATTTCATACACTGTGAAAGCAACACGGACAAAAAAGACGGACAGCACAAAAACACTGGCATATGAAAAAAAAAACACAGTAATGGGTCGGATGGATAAGTTACCGCGGCCGAAGCGGGCCCGTTTTATTAGAGTGACGGGGAACCTGCTCTCGAAAAGGCAACCTCACTCTCACCTCAATTTTTCTCTACCCCGCTGTTATGTTGTGAATTCCGGGGCGAGTAACAGTGCGGAAAACAATCCACCGCTATTTTTGTTATTTCTCCTTAATTGCACACTGCGACAGAGTGTTAAAGGCACAAGGGCGTTTAGACTTACCAAGGTTCATCGAAATTCACTCTCGAGAACTTGGCAAAACTGATTGCACGAAGCGGCAATCGAACCGGCATGGTATGGTCCGTCAACCGTGAGCGTAACCACAACACTACAATGACATGTGCTGTTGAACTCTGATCGACGAGATGTGCACAGAGCTCAACTTTCCGATAAGCATTTTGGCGCAAAGTTCCAATTCTTACCAAGCTTCGCACGTGCACGTGTTGGTAATCGTGAAGGTAACGCGGAAACGCTGTTCGCGTTTTCTTTGATTGTTTCGTGTTTCTATGGGTCAAGCAATGAAACAAAATCAAAAACTAAGAAGTGACCGCTGAGTGAGTGAATCAGGTGTAGCACACCGGTCCCCCATCATCCCCTCTGCTGTGTGATCTCCCCCTGTGGGATTGGTTTATTGAATGACCACAGTCTGTTATGTTACCGGGAGGAGTGTGATAAACAATCGTTTGTGAACTCGGCAGTGACGTGGGAGTAGTGAGGCACTGTCTGTGTACGCGGGTGCGAGATCACTTGATAATAATGGGTCCGCCTATGCGCAGGTACGTAAGGGAGACAATGGAAACTAAGAAGTGACCGCTGAGTGAGTGAATCAGGTGTAGCACACCGGTCCCCCATCATCCCCTCTGCTGTGTGATCTCCCCCTGTGGGATTGGTTTATTGAATGACCACAGTCTGTTATGTTACCCGGGAGAGTGTGATAAACAATCGTTTGTGAACTCGGCAGTGACGTGGGAGTAGTGAGGCACTGTCTGTGTACGCGGGTGCGAGATCACTTGATAATAATGGGTCCGCCTATGCGCAGGTACGTAAGGGAGACAATGGATGGGAAAGGAGATGAGTCGGGAACAAGTGCGAGTTGTGCGATGTGTATGGGTGACAATGGAGTAAAAAGTGGTTGCATGTGCGCCTAAGTAGAGCTACATTTGTCGGCAGCTGAGAATAAGGAGTTTGTGGATAAGCTGAAGTCGTGTTCATCTCAAAGGAACAAATCCACAGATGTGACTGTCAGAGGATATGTATACGAGTGTGTGTCAGAACTATAGTGAGTCTGCGAACGTCAAGGGAGTGTGTGCGGAATACTCCATGCAACAAGTACATAGTTTCAGTTTTGCACACGCGACACATCGAAATCGATGGATTGACATTATGTTGGTGAATGAACAGGCAAGTGAAGATGTCTAAGTAGAGCATCTCGCTCCAAAAAAAAACACGAACCTAATGACACATGCATTCACAGCGACAATCAAAAGGAAAAGGTAGTGAACACTACAATTTCAAGAAAAGAATTTGGCAGAACTGGTCGAGTTTCTTGGAAAAGAAGTGCGTTGTGAGTAGAGAGGGGATGAGTGGAAAGGGTATAATGGGGTACTAACCACTTAACTATATAGGCCAACAACTGAGCTGAAATAATTGCGTGATGATGTTACATTCATACACATACACTCACACGTGAAGAATTCTTCGCAAGAAGCAAATCAATGAAACACTTACAGGACATTTAAGACTGTTTTCTGTTCTCCCACAATCAGCGAAATTGGTCTGACCTAAAAAAATCTTGAGCGACGATGTTTACAAAACATAAATGCCTATGAATCGAACCTGTGTTGCCACGGCCACAACGTAGAGTACTAATCACTATACTACAAACATAACGTTATGTGTCTGGGGGAATCGAATTCCGTCAAATGCTTGGAAGGCATACATGCTGACCATTCCCTCACGGACACATGTTCTTGATCTCCCAGCAATCGGATAAGCGCAGGCTTAATCTGGAGAACGCGTAGAAAGCCAAATGAATGTTTATGGACAGGAATCGAACCTGTGTCACCACGGGCACAACGTGGAGTACTAACCACCATACTACATAGGCCTATAACAGGGCTGAAATAGTTGCGTACTGATGTTACATAATTGCGTATTGATGTTACACATATACTAATACTTACACATTACGTTGCAAGAAGCAAAGAAAAAAACTAGACATTTAAGACTGAGGATAGAGTTTAGTGAAAGAACGTTTGTGAATGTTAATGAAATGAATGTGCAGAGGTGGATACCGCTCATCAAACAGTTCGCAGGAAGAGCGGGTGTGAGTGGATGAGCGAGAAAGTCAGAACCTTGCAGCGGCAAAACGAACTGCACAAATTATGAAGAAGAAAAAACCGACGGGGGGGGGCAAAAGCTGTTTTAAACTAGAAAAATTAGCTGGCTAGTCCTACAGTAGGGACCACAATGAGATTTTCAAATATTTGGATATGGTATAGCAATGAGTTCATAAATATGGTCCATTTAAAGCTGATTTCAAAAATATATAATGCTCGTAGGGTTCATCGTTCACATTGCGCTCTAATTCCGCACGGCGCCGCGCATTAGAGCGCGCGCTCACATAGGGAAAGTGCGACAGAGGGCGGCTAGATCAAAGCACTGATGACGTCATCGATAGAAGTGCGTCGTTGAATAATAACCATATTCGTTTATAATAGTATCACTAGGTTTTGTTTGACTGTAATCGATAAGTACTCGATGAAATACGTCCCTTATGTTAGCATTTTTCATTACTCACTTTGAGCGATGGCGGCTAGATCAAAGAAATATGACGTCATCGTATCACTTTTTACCGATTCTCACTACTTTACAGAGTACATGATCCCATAAAAAATATACCGTTAGAACCAGCGCGAAATGGTGAATCGTTCTATGCTAATTAGAGCACGTCATGTGTCCAGTGAGAAAATGTTACATGATTTCGCCGGGCTCTTTGCAACTCACGTTGTGGTTTCTAGTCCTACAGATGTCTGGAAGACGATTGAGTGTCTGTCAGGAAATACAAAAGACGAGAAAATTAGAAAAAAAATCTCGATCTAACTGCTTCGAATAAAAACTTGCCTGTGTCAGATCAGGCTGCAGACGATGGAGCGTAAGAAGAAGGAAGTCGTTAGGTTTCGCGACGGCCCTCAAACGGTTATAAAGTAAGACTGCATAGCATCGCCAATGTGCGCACGATATTACTGCATTGCATCGCCAATGAGTGCATTGAGCATTGCATCGCCAATGTGCGCACAATATTACAAACATGTACATGTGATATTCGAAACTATGTGCATGTGTTTATTGTGAAGGCACGATTCAGTAGCGTTTGGTTCCGTCTTGGAAGAAGACGCCTCCGTCGAGGGAGCAGTACTTGGGACAGATGCCGCCCTCTCCCGCGCGGCCCGGCTGTCCACTGCCTCCGGGCGAGCCCGGATGTCCCTGACCTCCCGGCGCACCGCTCGCTCCGCGCGGTCCCTTCTCACCAGCTGGTCCCGGATTTCCGACACGCCCAGGTCCACCGGGCTCTCCGGGTTGCCCGGCAGGTCCGATAGGTCCACGAGGTCCAGGCTCACCAGGTCTTTGCGAGGACGGAGCGTTAGGTCCGGGACCACCGGAGCGTCCGGGTTCACCAGGTTGGCCGGCAGGTCCAGGCGGTCCCTTCGGTCCAGGCGAACCGCGCTCTCCAGGTCCCGAGGGCGGTCCCGGGTTTCCATGTCCTCCGGGAGGTCCAGCGGGTCCGGGTCTGCCGGCAGGTCCGGGCGCACCAGGAGGACAGGGCTCCGGGTGGAGGAGTGATGGGGTCAGCATCCGCCCCCGCACGGCATAGGGGCAGGCTCGTCGTCCTCCGCCTGAAAGCATACAAAACTCGAAACAAAATGTCGTACATTTATGGTTTTCTAAAAAAATTGTTTTGTCGCTGACTAAAAAGAATAATAGAGACGACTACAAAAAGATACACACCTGACGCGCGGTTCTAGAATGGTTGGCGGGAAGCGAGCGAAGACGATGCACCTCGTCCAGAATGTCGTTAGCAGACGTCTGAATGCAGATGAAGGATGAGAGAGAGAGACAAAGAGAGAGAGAGGGGGGGGGAGGGAAAAGGAGGAGAGAGAGATTTACTCACTCTGCAATAGCGCAGCTCACCGTTAATGTCATTGCGCATGTGCTGGATGTTCCTGTAAAACCACTATACAGATGTTTTTCTTTATTGTTGCTACGTCACAAGCAGACGGCTAAGTCGCTAAAGTTTGATTTATGCGACACACATTCCGAAGGCTCGAGATGTGAAAAATTGTAACCGGAAAATTTCTTTAATTTTTTTATGTAGCTGCAGTTTTCACGAATTACACGAATCACACTTTACACGAATTGTGACGGATTCGTATCTCATCAATGAGTATGTATAGCCAACTGAGCAAGCATTGCAACGTAGGCATTATCTGGTTGGTAAAACTACGCGGAGAGCAAAGATGGCACCGTGAAGTCACACCTGTACGCGACCGGTAGAGTGACAGCCACGGCAAACACGGAGACCACCGCGAAAGAGACGGCAGAGTAGGCGACCTTGCGGTAGACGCGCAGCCGAATCAACTCCGGGGTTTCGGTCGACATACCTCACAATACGTTCATTGAAACACGAAGGGGAACGTTTTGGCGCAGCATCGTTGTTATGAACCGGCAGCAAGTTTCAACAATCTTTACTCTGCGGACTGCACTGTCGAAACGATACAGCAACACTACCGCCACAAAACACTTGGCAGTAATGGGTGGAATTGACAAGTGACCGCGGCGACGGGCCCGTTTTATCAAGGCGGCGGGAAACCTGCTCTCGAGGAGGAGACCGCACTCTCACTTTCGCACTTTCTCTCTTCCACGCTGTTGTGTTGTATTGTGAATTCCGGCGCGAGTACCGAAACAGTAAACAATCTGCCGCAGTTTTTGTAAGTTCTTCTGGATCGCACAAAGTATCTGTTTGTGGATGTTTTCACTAATAATGATGATCACAACGTACATAACAACACCGCAACAGATACGGACAAAACAAAGTACATCAAATCAGGTTTTGATGCAAAGTGTAGGACATAACATATTTGTTTATTCACAAACTCAGTACTTAGAGTTGAGCTAAATTCTCTGCACAAAAAACGTGATTGATATATTTCATGATATTTGTTTTTGGAATACAATACTGAGTGAGTGCCTCATTGATATAAAGAAAACTTTTCAGTTGAGAAAATTTACTTGAGAAAGTTCAAAGAAAGTTTACAAAACGTTTTTCGATGGTTGTACGGACTCCATTCTTGATCTCAAGGGCTTCTACAGTACACCGTCGCTATTCTTGATCTCAAGGGCTTCTACAGTACACCGTCGCTTGGGATAGGGTTCGACTGCGACTATGGTGACAGTGAAGGACGTCCTCTCCCGAAGGTGCGAATCCATGATGTGTCGGCCGATGACTCCGCCAGCTCGCTTGTGTTCGGCGATCCTCGTCTTCAGTAGGCGACCCGTCTGACCGATGTAGTGTTCACTGCAAAGATCGCAAGATATACGGTAGATCGTACCCTTCTTTTGACAGTCTCCCCCCCCCCTCCTTCTCTCTACCAAATGAACAGACTAGACATGACCTGGTGTTGCATGACGTCTCGTATCGTCTGTTGTTGCCCAGGAGCGAGCGAAGAGACGGACCCGGCTTGTCGACGATGGCGATCTCCAGACCCGGCTTGCGCACACAGTGCCTGAGGGCTGAAGCGAGAGACTCGTCAATGAACGGGAGACACAAAGTAGGGAGTACGCTGCGAGAGGAGGCAGATGAGACACGAGGGAGAGAGCGCGAGAGAGGGCGGCTGCGACAACCTGTACCTGTCCGAGTGACGTCATAGCCATTTGACTTGCAAATAGCTAGAGCCATATCACTAGACAGGTCACGATAACATGCAGAGGATACCTGAGCGGCTGTTTTCACAGTCGCTTGGACGATCGCTCGCTTCATGTAGTCGGGGTGGGCGCTCCGTTGGTGCACTAGGATGTTCTTGCAGGCCGGCTTCCGGTACCACTTCGTCTGGAATGAACCATTCTTTTTAGAAATCTGAGCGTTGAGGAATAGCAACCATCCCTCCTCCGACGGCTCTTCTCTGGTGAAGTGGATCGTCGGTGACTGAGCGTTGAGCTCTACAAACAAACCATCCAGGTCACTCTTACTCTCTGCTACCACTATGACGTCATCGACGTACCGCGCGTAGAAGAGGAGGACGACGATGTGTGACAAGGCTGGAGCATACATGACTAGCTGGTTCAGTAGGCGGTCGAAGTACCAGCCGACAACGCGCCGGTGACGAGTGGCGCACGGTCAGAGATGACGGACGACTTCCCGTTGTGCGTTCTGTTTGCCTCAGCAAACAGAACGCTGATGAGTGGACATCCTGCTTCGCCATGCATCCATGTTCCTGATGTCATTGCGCATGTCCATTTCTCCCTATCCATTTCTCCTCCGACTGCTGCTTCAGGATCCTTCGCAGCTCCGCTTCGAGTTGACGGCATACCCTCAGGTGACTGGCGAACTTGCTGGCGAAGTTGACGGTAATTCACTCATCCTGACATATTTTCTTCTCTGCTTCTCCAGCATCATGCTCGCGTAGCACATGGACTTCTTGGCAGGCAAACAGGTCAAAGAACTCGTCCTCGCATTCGCTGGCACGATGCTGGTTTTCTTTTCTCGTACTTCGCATTCACATAGATGAGAGTTGATGACGATCATGTTGACGTTAGCGAACATGCCAGCAGTCACCTCGCGCACTACTCCAGAAGTACCCAAGCAAACAGCCATGCAAGCAGCCCAACACAGCCATGTCAGGCTTTACGACGTGAACGTAAGCGCCGACAGTTTCTCCCTATTAGTGTATTGTAACTATCAATAAAACGATATGAGGGTATCACCCAACTTTTGCATGCATATTTTAACGTATTTACAACAGTATACACATTTGATAGTTATAAATAAGCGTATAGAAAAACGTAGTGAGAAATAACAACTCTAGCGATTTGAACTTCGCGCCAGTTTTTTGTCGGAGGCGACTCGGCGCGAACCCGGCGGCGAGTCGCCCGGTTGTTCGTGAGCGTTTTGGATATTTGAAGACATACACGTTGTGTTACACAAAACTGCACAACATGTGAAATGTCACGGATGGCATATAGGATCCAATCCAACAAAAACGACAAATGTAACAACGTAATAACGCTATCACAAAAAACCAACTGCAACAAAACTAACTCAAAGGAGTTTAATAGGCAACAAGCAACATATCAATTCATGAATGTCCAGTCAGCAATTGCCGCAGGTGCACGACTTGCCAGTGCGCTTTGCGAGAATCCTGTCCACCACAACCGTCCAGCATCTGAAAAAAACGTCTTATATTTTTTTTAATGATTTCTGACTGGTACTAACAAAAGAGTCGTGCTGAGCTATAGTACGTCCCATGTTTTCGAGGGCCAGCAATAGGTTTCCGTCATTCTTTTATTATGTGGGCATTCTCAGCGCACCATACCGCGGTAGGAGGAATGAGTAGAGA
>CAWZYM010000247.1:185000-210000 GCA_963966185.1 Rhabditoides inermis
CCGAATCTAAAAAAAATACATTAACATTCCACTTTACCACATTCCAGATATTGCGTCCACTACTTATAAACCTGATAAGAGACGTGTCGTGTCTACCTGTCGATTGGCCGCAGCCGTACCGGAGCGATGAGAAGAGGCGGGTAGGCAAACACCGGCAACACATGCGTCACCACAAGAACAACCGAGAAGTAGCGGCGCCATTTCTGATGAAAACGTGTCGACAAATGGCAATCGAAAGGAAAAAAAAGATAAATGATAGAAATCATTTCAGCCGATTGCCAGCAGCAATCCATCACGTATGTAATATGTTTATACACGCATATAAAAAACCCAAAAGAGTGTGGTGTCACGCGAGCAGGTTTTATGATATGTTACATGTAATGTGAACTTATTGTTACGTGAAACAAAAACAACCCGTTTTTGTTCAGTGTTCATGAACCTTGCAACTTGAACAAAATATTTACTCTTCAGTCGTGAGATGATTTTAGTCAAAGAGACGGCGGGCAAATAAAAGAAGCCGGCATAAATAGGCCGCATCACACTCGAGCTCGCGCTGTCTGAATTTTTGATTTGCGAGTTTTGCTAACTGACCCCGGCTGGCAATAGGAAAAACTACTCCTCATGCGGCGACTAAAACTTTAGCTAAACGTACAGTATTGAAATGCGCTTTAAATTGTGGTAAGTGTAGTATACCTGCTCGAATTTGGTTGGCCACAGAACGCAGCTAAAGCGATTGTACTGCATGACAATCATCATGAACAGAGAGGAGGCGAGAAAGTAGTAGGACATGACGTGTAGTGGGGTGAGCGCGTGTGTGTAGGCAGAGAAGCGGGAGAGGTAGAACGAGTTGAGCAGACCCGTCTTCATCGCACGGTCCCACAGCACATTGAACGCGAGCCACACTAGATTCTGCAAGTACTCACCTAATAAAAAACTCTAGCGATTACTTGCGAGAAGAGACTTTTTGTGTTGTAGCATGAAGACTCATCCGCGTACTGATTCCTCGCGCACTCACCGTGGCGCTGGCGATGAGTTGAAGGCGGAAAAATGACTGTGCGCGAAATTCCTTCAGTCGCCATATGACACGCATGATGAGGAGGGTGAGGAGGACGGAGGGCAGGCCGTACACACACTCCGCCACGAAGAACACTTGGTTGAACTGCGCCTGATTGGACAGGAACTGTTTCTCCATCACTAATGCGGACAGAATTTTAGTTGGATTTGAAACTAACGATAAATATTTAGTCACGCAACACACTATTTTGGACCGATTCTCGCGTGATCTTTTGTAGTACGTGTATTTCCAGGAATGCGCTTTTGCAGCAAACTCCCACGCGTTCTATGATGCTGTATTTTCAACTCGAGTACTACTTTTTTGTTCAAATCACGCTCACATGTTACGTTCATCATGAATCCATCAGTTCCAAATCCAAAGATCGAATTCACGTGAACAATACGTCTGCGTGTCTCTCGAAAATGTTTCGGAAAAGACCGGGTGCGAGTGATGGTCTGTGTTCTAGCATGCGCGCCGGCAGATAAGCATCTCAGCGGACCATTGTGGCACCTGCGAGACAAAAGGTGGCTAACATTCCGCCTGAAAAAGCCGTCATTGCAATGACCCGACATGTACCGAATCTCGCGGCGGCGCTGCTGCTGCTCTACTGTGTCGTCATCTCCGTCCATCATGAACAACAGGCTATCCGCATCAGAAAGCTGGAGAAGAAACTGCTAGAACCACAGTGTCCGGTGAGACATTCCGAGAACACGGTTCCGTACGAACACGGTTCCGTACGAGTCAAGATGAGAGCTGAGCTGAACAAAAACATTGTGACTTTGGGTGAAAACAACTTTGTCGCTCTAATCGATAACACCAGAAAAAAGATGGCTGCAGCTGTAGTGACTGGTTTTCAGTAAACCCAAATGCTTCAGCCGCTGCCCCGGCGCGCATCGAATGTGTCGGCAGCAGAGCTGTGCGAATCGAGCGACGCGTGTCTACCCGCCTTCCCCAGCGGACAGAACTTCACCAGCATGATACGAGTGAGAACACTCATGTCTACTGCAATTTACAACCACAAACGTATTGCTTCGAAATAACATTCCTAGCTATTGTAACCTGTCAAACAACCTGACGTCACACAAATTCCGCGAAACAAGCATAGGTCTCGTCTCGCAACAAGCTGATGTCGTGCTTCAACCACAAGTCCATGTCGACTATAATGACGGCTGTGATGTGCTACCTCAGCGATCCCAAGGCGTTCCGCGAGAGTAAACACCACTTCATCACAGAGAGCAACGGAGGGTGGGCGATTGGTGTTGACAAGTGATTTGCAAACTATCATTTCTAGATTTTGTAAGAACAACGCGTATCAGTACGTCTCAGAAATGGAAATTAATCAAACAATTACCGAGGTGAGAGAGATTGAAAAAAAACCTATTTTAAATAACCTCATTTATTACTCTAGGAAGACACGGCATGGCGCTACGCCTTTGTCACGCGAGAGCCTGTGGATCGGTTCATATCCGGATTCATTGACCGCTGTATACGGTAGAATGGTTTCACAACTTGGTTAGCGACATATCTAACATTTACAACCAATTATCTGTGTCATCTTCATTGTTCGCTCAAAACAATAGTCAAATTTCAAAGGTTTCTTTAGAAAGTTAATTGTAACTTTTTTCAGTACACCTTTACCTCCATTCTGTAACGGCTGCCACCAAAACATGACGTGTTTTATTCTTTCGGAATACGACAGATTTACCAAGCAGGTGAAAAATAGTTGATTAAAAATGTAAACATATCCGATTGTTATAGATCAACGAAGAGACATACCCGGAAACTTTCGAAGACGTGCACTTTTTCCCGCAACACTGGTGAGAGAGAGAGAGAGAGAGAGAGAAGGAGAGATAAAATTTGAAGAGAGAACAGAAAGTGTTCAGGCGGTGCGACATGCAATCAAACTTGGGGAGGTACGACCTCATCAGATACTCCAGCGACCCGTCCAAGCAGATGATGAGCGACCTGATGCGAGTGCTGGAGAGACAGAATGTGAGAGATCACCTCTCTCTCTCTCTCTCTCTCTCTCTCTCTCTCTCTATCTCTTAATTTATCCCTCTCACTCTCTCTAACTCTCTCTCTTTCTCTCTCTCTCTCTCTCTCTCTCTTTCTCTTTCTTTCTCGCTCCCCCCTCCCTTTTCGCCAATCTCCACTCCTCGCCGGTTCTTCGTAGTTTCCTTTTTGCGATCTTACAATTGTTAGAGAGAGGTGAACTTTGTTACCAGGTGACGTCATCTGAGCGCCGTTTCATTCGAGATGAGATCACAGCCGGTCGCACTGGCCACTCGACCATACAAAGCAAGGCGAGAACGTGAGTACGAACACTGAGAAAACGCTTTATTGTGGAATCCGTCGGGCATTTTTATTTGATACGCTGATTTTCATGTGTGAAAATGAGTATTACAGGAAAATCAAGAACAGTGAGAACATTGTTGTTTTTCAGGTTCCTCTACGACCGCCTCACTTCTTCTCCCTTTCTACTCGAGTACATTGTGAGAATGTTCTACCACGACTTCAAAATGTTCAACTACAAGCTACCGGAAGGGTTCTAATAAGATTGTTCGAAATAAAATAAACAAGTTTATTTATTTGTGTAGACCAAAATGTCTCTGATTTTTTTTTGTTGAAAATCAGGGTTACATGAGTGCGAGAATGACGACGAGAAAGCATTTAGACTAGACATATAATAAGTGAACATGTGAATGGTGATAAGAAATAGTAGGGAACAATCCAGTTTCGGCTCCTACCACCTGACTGAACTGTTCGGACAGTCTCATACGAGGCGGAGCACTCATCAGAGATGACCACGCATGAGAGGTTAACACAAACATATAAGACAGAGACAACAACAAACATATACTAGTTAGTAAATATTATAAAATAATGATCAAAACAAAAAAAACAAACAAAAAAACAATAACTGAACTGGAAAGCCGTTGCGAGGGGGATAAGCGGGAGAAGAGTAGATGTGGCAGCGGCAATATGTAGCAGACTGAGTGGACTACCGCCAGACTGCGCCGGGTCGATTTCGCCCATGTCATTCAATTCACCGCACAGTCACAGTCACTGTGTCTGGTCGACGTCTGATGGTTGTGGGAAAGCAAGTGAGGGAGATAATGCACATTTCGCGATATATCGATAAAAAACTTTTTAGATTTGAAGTTTGAACCGGAGTTCGGCAATTGCGTTAAAAAAGAGAATCGATCATTCTTTTCGCTTATTGTTCTGGTTCACGGAAACGTAACACCTAGTTTGTTTTCACTTTCTCTGCTCTCTCCTAAACTATCATCTAGATTTATGAATAGTGGGTATAAGTAACGAGCGGGGCTAAAGCCCCGCCCTTTTTTGTGTGTCGACCAATAGGTATTTCCGCGCCCAACTGCTCTGATGGGTATTGGTCGGTTCTGCTAAGCCCCGCCCCTTTGTCCGATAGGTATTTCATGTTTCTGTTTGGTCCCTCTCTTTTGTGTGTGTGTAGTTTGTATTCACCAATGCCAATCCTCTCGACCTCCATGGAGTACTGTATTCAGAAACATGCGGGAGTTCAAAAAAAGAAAAAAAAAGCGGGTAATATATATGGTAGTATTTCGGAATATTTCATCATTGGTAAAAACGAGAGTGGCGGCAGAATGTTCTCTAGACTTTTTGAGAGATACGCCTTAGCTGCTAGCGCTAAGGGATGCGTGTTGCTGCAAAAGAAGTTGATATATTATTGCGATGAGGGTGAGAGTAAACCTCTCGTCGGTAATCTATCGTAAGTATGAGGAGGTTTTCGAGATCGTCTATGCTGTTCTATTAGAGAGGGCGCGCAGCGCTCTCTCTTTTGGCTCAGGATAGGGCTCGCGCCAGAATTTTCAAGAAGCGATATCCAAAGGTCATGTTAACAACAATGTGGACTCATCCAAATCATGTTAGTTAGATTCGCACCGTTCCGTATGCCAGATCACTTGTCGTTGGCATCTTTGTATCTCTTCTCCGAAAGAAGTTATGCGCGATCCCGCGCACCCATGAGGCGAGAGGCCAGCGTGTGGGTGTGTGTGTGTGTGTGTGGACGCCGTTTCCAGTCACTCTGACTCTCTGCCGAAAGCGTACTCTCTCGCGTTTTCTGCGTGTCTTCCGAACTTGCACTTTGAATGTAGCCAGCCCCGCCGCTGCCAGCGTCTAATTCGCGCCGGGTTTGCATTGTTTTGAGCCCGCCAACAATAACCAGGAGGAATAGCGCAGTAGGCGCGACTCCGGCTAGTAGTGAGAAAATATGTGGGAGTTGTGAAACGTAACGGCGATCCGAAACGTAACGTGTGATCTGTGGTACATGATAGTAAAAAGAGAAAGAAGGGCCGAGATAGAGAGAGAAGATCAGAAAGAAATAGAGAGAGAGAGAGAGAGAGAGAGAACAGTGAAAGAGAGAAGGAACAGTGAAAGAGAGAGAAAGAACAGTGAGAGAAGGAGAGAACGGAGGGAGAGAGAAAGAACAGAGGGGAAGAAAGAACAGAGGGAGAGGAATATATTAGTTGTTGATATAATCCAGATTTATAGTCATAATTCAGCACATTTTATCTTTTAAAAGGACTTCCGTAAGAGAAGAGTTTGTGTTACCCAACGTAATGCAACAAAAGCTCATGCATTTTGTCAATCGAAATAGTACACAAACCTGCTCTTTCTGCAATAAAAACTAATGCGAGCAAATGTTGTACGTCGGCAAATTGATTTCGGTATCTCATCGATTATATATATCTTGTTGAACTATTGGAGCAGGTTTGTGTACTATTTCGATTGACAAAATGCATGAGCTTTTGTTGCATTACGTTGGGTAACACAAACTCTTCTCTTACGGAAGTCCTTTTAAAAGATAATGAATGTAATTTTATTGGATTTCATATAAATCTATTTACATTAACATAAACCACAAAACATTTTTTAAAGAAATCCAACAGTTCACCCATCTTGTTGAGTCCAAAATTGTATAAATTTTGCAAAAAAAGAGTTTAGGTAATGCTGATAGGAAAATTTACAATCCCAATGTCATTTCTATGTAAAATCATATAGTACAAAAAGTTTGCCACCAGCCGGAACCGAACTCGAGCCATGTATCTCAACGGGCGCAATCGCTAACCACAACACTACTGTGCACACGGTTGTGCACGCGATCTGAACGATATCAGTGCAATCCACAGGCAGTGCGGAATGTGCACTCCCTGTCTGCTGGGGGCAGCCGGTGCGCGCCACCCCCCCCCCCCCCCCTAGAAAACCATTCGTACACGGTGGATTGCCTGCCCCTCAGGGGGCGCGCGCGCGTATCTCGCTTCCTACAACAGCTAGCGTTACCAAAATCGAAACTGAACCATTTTCTAACATCCTGATAACATCTATCAGCATCACATTGTTCTCGCGAAGATTCTAAGGGACCTTTTGTTCAGTCGCCTTTTGCCGATTCTAGCGCGTGACTATTCTTAACACAAACCAACCAGCGCTACCGCGCTGGTTGTAATTAAGAATTTCTATGAAATTTAACAAAAGTACATCTATTTTCTTAAAAAAGTACTTGCGTAAAGAGATAATCTTTGTCTTATGCCAATGCAGCAAATGCACATGTATAAAACGTTTACAAATACTAACACAAACCTGCGCATTCTGAAATGTTCTGTTGAAACTAACCAGTGAACACAACGATGTACAATTGAACAGAGAGTAAGGATCAAGTAAGAAATATGAGAGAGAAGAGAGAAAGAGAGGAGAGAGAGGTGCATGTTTGTGTTAATATTTGTAAACGTTTTATACATGTGCTTTTGCTGCATTGGCATAAGACAAAGATCATCTCTTTACGCAAGTTTTTTTTAAAGAAATTAATCGCTACGGTTCCTAATATGTTAGACTAGACTGTAAGGCGTGAACAATTACTGCTATCTGTATAGAGAATATGGTGGAATGATGTAGATCTCATGACATGACCCTCGGCAACATTTGATAGAAGCCTTCTCCATATTTGAATTTATGCACGGACATACACGAATCGGATCAGTCGGATGATCTGTCGCCACGTGATAACTCTCGACGAACTCCATGGGATTCGCTGTAAACACCATAAAACGAACGCTTTTTTTACGATTACAGTTTATCAAAGAATAATCAACAAGCAAACGAAGTAGCGGAGTGAGATCTCAAATGATGTCTGACAATTCACTCACTAGACGAGTGTTCTCCGTGCCGCTCGTCCTGCTCGTCCTGCTCTCCGTGCCGATCGTACCCATCCTCCCCTTCCTATACAGTCTCCTCTACTCCCAGATCATGCCAGTGCTCCTCGTCTCCCATCTCATCGTCTTCCCCTCCACGTCCGAGTTGATTGATAAGTGCAGGATCTGTAAACAGAACCATTAATAATGATGGTATATCGAAAACGAACTTTGTCTCAAATCCTCCGATGGAGCAGCACTGGGCGGGCGAGTAGGCGGGAGTGATGCCATCTCCCTCTCCGTGTCGAGGCGAATGGCCTCGGCCATGCTTGCTGAAAAGAATATACTATCACATTCATACTTTTGGTATCATGCTAACAGTTCATAACTCGTATTCAATTGTTTAACGTTTCTACATACCGAAAAGACGTCGCTGGCACGGTTTGAGAGGGATACACTGCGCGACGCCCTCCGCATCCTGCAGAAAGCGTCCTGGAAATGGGAAAGAATTAACCCATAATTTGCTTTTACATACTCAGCAACGGCCTGGTCCCCAAGATCTCCCTCAACACCGGGACATGCGTAAAAAATAAGCGTTCGTATTATGGTGTTTACAGCGGATCCCATGAAATTCGTCGAGAGTTATCGCGTGGCGACAGATCATCCGACTGATCCGATTCGTGTATTGCTGTCCGTGCATAAATTCAAATATGGAGAAGGCTTCTATCAAATGTTGCCGAGGGTAGGCATGAAGGGAGGGGAAATGTAATCCTTTCACTTAATTAGGTGACAAGAGCGCTTGTCGAGAGAAGGCCTTACACACTTTTTCGACCCTGTCGACGTGGACACCGCCGCCCACTTAGTCTACCTTGACCACCCACTCCTGGAGAAGGGCACCATACGAGTGAACATGTTCATACACGCATAAAAAACCTAAAAGAGTGTGGTGTCACGCAAACAGTTTTTATGACATGTTACATGTATTGTGAACATAATAATAATTTATAATTTATTGCAGAAATACTGCGTCGCACATAAAAACAAACTTCGATGGTTGAAAAGCATGAAAATATAGCCGCATTGTTGAGAGAGACCGCATTCTAGTGACAACCAAGTTGATTACTCCGGCACAGAAAAGCAGTCAGTCTAGATCAGAGTACATCGGAATGATACCTGCCCCCGACCTGTGGCATGGAGGAGTGCCAGTGCGGTGGAGGAGCCGCGGCACAATAAGAGACATGTGCAAGAGAGCAGGTACAAACTTCAGCATCATCACCTTTCCTTCTACCCAGCTGAGCCAAATCAACCCCTATACAACAAGATCGAACAGCAACTACCAACGAGAGATACCACAAGTACAGTGTAATAGCTTCAGAGCAATGAGTATGAGAGGACAATAAATGAAAAGTGTAACACTAGAACTAATCATGAAATTTTACATAGCAAGATCAATCATTGTCATAGTCGCACGTGCTCAATGAGTCATAGATGGGTGGTAGATCAGTTCGGTAGATCGGTTCGGGCACTCTCAGCTTGCATCGATCGATCGGCGGCGGCAGACAGTGAGAGGAAACGAGCGGGCGACGGCACAGTGCGATCGGGTGCGGCGAAGTCCAGGGACGGCCTGTCTTATTCCGTGCATGTATTTTCCCCGTGCATGTATTATCTCGTGCTTGTATTCCTCCGTACATGTTTGCTGTGTTATTGTTGTTGCACCTGTCACAACTGTGTTTAGCTCGCAAGCTTGAGTGTATGTGTCAGATCGATTCGTGTGAGTGCCCTACAGAACCTTGAGTGAGAGAGTCGAAATATGCGCGGGTGTGATTTTGTGAGTGCGAGAATGAAACGAGCGGTTCTGAGTGCGTAGGAATTGTGCAAAAACGTGGACCTCGTAGCTTTGATATGGAGTGAGAATGTGCCATTTCGCCCGCGGCAAGGTTTCAGCTTGAACATTGCAGAGAATGGGGTACTGACCAGCCGCTTGTACATTTTGTGTGCGAGAGTGAGGTCGTTTCGTGCGCGGCGTTCTGCTAGACTGGTCAGCCCCAGTGTATTCAATCGAAACGAATAGGTGGGCATGGCTTGTGGATAGGAATCCGAATGATAGACACGATAGAAAATGACACGAGTGACGTACTTTTGGACTTTTTCTAATGCACGGATGTCTTTGAGCAAGTGTGGGTTCCACATTGGTGAGGCAAATTCTAATAGTGGCAAAACGTATGTCTTATGAAGCTTGATAAGAACGCGCTCGTCACTCGTGTGCACAGATCGAATGAGTAGCAGCCGTGCTCGATTCATCGCAATAGACGCGCGCACACTGGCATTGATAGCGGGGTTACCGGTGGTATCTACCTGGAGTCCCAGGTCACGCACGCGCTCGCAGTGAGAGAGTGGACTGCCGCCCAGTGAGTAAGCGTGCTGCGGGTTGCCTCTACCAAGGTGTAAAACTGTGCACTTGATTCCGATAGTACGAGCTGCAATTGCGTCGAATATACGAATGCACGTGATCAATGGCTGATTGGAGCGCAGCGTGGGCAGCAGATGCATTGGCAGCAGTGTATGAAATGTACACCTTAATATCATCGGCAAACGCGCGGATACGTATGTTAGAGGGAAGCCATTCTCTAGACCGCCAAGATATATGATAAATAGGAGTGGCCCTAACACTGACGCTTGTGGAACACCTGATGTGGCTGAGGCAGGTGGAGAGAGCGCATTGCCAACTTTCACTCGCAGTTCGCGGCCCGACAGGAAATCACGCAACCAGTTAAGCATCTCTCCACGTAATCCGACAGACTCGCATTTCAAAAGCAGCTTGGATATGCTCACCTTGTCAAACGCTTTTTGGAAATCAAAGTAAACTAAGTAAACAATGTCAGTTAGCAGATTCGCGGAAGTGGCAGTTGTCCAATCAGTGAAACGCGAGAGCATTTGGGTGGTCACACTACGTTTGCTGCGGAAGCCGAATTGCTGATCAGGTAGGAGGATGCGCGACTCAAGAAACTCAATCAGCTGATTGCGTATTACTCGCTCTAACACTTTAGATGCCGCGGGGCGAATCGATATAGGGCGGTAACAGGCTACTGAGGACGGATCTCCTCCCGGTTTAGCTATAGGAGTAATATGTGCAGTTTTTCTATACGCGGGGTACGGTACCTTCACGCAGTGATATATTGAAAATAATGGATAACGGGAGAGATAGTTCGCTCGCACATTTCTTATAAATTAGTGGTGGAATGCAGTCTGCGGGCAGGGAGCATGATGATTTCAGGCGTCTCAAAAAGGGCACAACATCGCTCGGAAACAAGGGGCGCATGGTGAAAGTGTCAGAGGTGCGCGAAATCACAGGCGGGTGAACGCCATCGTCGCGCGAGTAGACTGACTCAAAGAACGAACAAAACGCGGCCGCCTTGTCTCTGTCTCTGAACAATGCCGCACCAGACGCATCCATCATTTTGATTGGGAGAGTACTCTTCGGTCTGATGATAGAACCAACGTATGAGTGAAATGCGAAAGACCCTTTGAGAAATTTCTGTTTGGTGCGCTGCTTCTCAAATCGTCTCAGGTGGTCAGTGAGGTTGACTGTGACGCGCTCGTAGAGTACAATGAGAATTTCAGAAGTTTGGATGTGGTATAGCAGTTTGTATAATAATGTAGATCGTTTCAAGCTGATTTCGAAAATATATAATGTTCATAGAGTTCATCGTTCACATTGCGCTCTAATTCCGCGCGGCGCGCGCGCACCCGAGCGCGCGCTCACACAGGGAAAGTGCGACAGAGGGCGGCTAGATCAAAGCACTGATGACGTCATTATAAGTTAAATTATGAATATAGTCGTTTCTAATAGTAGCACTACGCTTTGTTTGATTGTAATCAAACAGTACTCTATGAAATACGTCTCTTATGACACCAATTTTCATTACTCATTTTGGGCAATGGCGGTTAGATCAAAGAAATATGACGTCATCATATCACTCTTTATCGATTTTCAATACTTTACGGGGCACGTTTTCCCATAAATCGAATACCGTTGGAATCAGCGCGGAAGGGCGAATCGTTCTACGCTAATTAGAGCAAGTAACGCGTCCAGACAGAAAATGTTACATGATTTCGACACAAAGCACAGTATCTTGCACAGTATCTTCAGCCGCAAACAAAGTATGCCTGAAATCAGCTAACCGAATGCTATCTAACTGCATAGGTTGAAACCCTGAAGATACAGTGTTTTGCATATTTGCATATTAGAACATTAGAACACAGGATTCCGCTTGGGTCACACAGATGTTCATTGGGGTCTCTATTACTACAGCCCACGGGCAGAAGTTATGTACGAGGTGTCACTATTCTAATTAGGGATCATGATCTGCATCTCGCACTATCGAGTTGCCTGAAGTGTTGCCGGGGACAAGAGGAGCATGAGTTGCGTGGTGAGTGATAAGGTTGGCGTATAAAAACAGGAGAAACGAATTGACTGGCAATGTACAATGACATCCAACACTCCGCTCTCATCTTCGTCCCCCCACTTCCACTTCACTCCTATCGAGGATTCCTGGTGGATGGAGTCCTGCAAGGGAATCCGCAGGATGATTATTTGGACCTCTGTCAAGTTCCCCGGACAGGCCTGTCTCTACGCCTACTCCAAGACCAACGACAACTGGACCACCTACCGCTGCAAGCACTGCTATGACATCTACGTCAAGAAGAAGGCAGATGACAAGAAAGCCGGTCTGCTTCCAGTCAAGTGAGGCAAATCCTCTTATGCCCGGTTAGTATGTTGATATGCAGCTGGTTTATTCAATTTTTTCCAGTTTCGCGTAGATCTTCTCAGTACGATGATTCTGTGGGATACGGCTGACAATCACGACAGCGACAGTCACATCATCACTCACATCTGCGGATATTCCTACTCGGAACAGCACGCCTACACTCTTGTAAGTTTACATGATTTTACCATTTAAAGGCACAGTGGCGACTTATTTCTGCCACGACCTGCCACAACACCTCATTTTCACACAAACAAAACATTTGGCAGTGACAGGAATCGAACCCGCGAAGATTAGGGCCATAACGCAGCGCACATGCACGGAGCCATGAAGCAAGTGTCAAGACGTTGTTCATTTGCGGTTATGTCTCCGACCCAAATTTTTGCAGTGAAGTGTTGGCGGGAAATTCAAATTTTGAGCTGCATTCTTGGCAGTTGCAGAATCGAAAATAACGCAGAATCGTCGTTCTTTCGCAAAAACTGCAAATGCGTTAGGTTAATATGATTTTTAATAATACTCCGAGTCGAAAATAAGTCGCTAGGTCAGTACTTTCACGTTACGGTAATCATTAGGCTTGTTATTTTAGGAAGCTTTGTCTGCCGTGATAGTCCGGAAGAAGCGGAAGCTCGCCCGTTCGATCCGATGGCTACAACTCGTATCTGACCGGTCACTTCAGTGAGTCATCTATCTGTGGAAGTGTTGTAACCTTGGTGTTCAGCTGGCAAGACCCCTCGGCTGCACGACTCGGTGGCCGTGATCCGACAGCAGGTGTACATAAGCATGCTGGAGGCTCGCGACTGGAAGATGCTCGACATGCCCCCGTCCCACAACATGCGCCGCAAGAGGAAGCAGATCCTGGAAGAGATCTCGGAGTTACAGAACCAGCTGGAGGACGATATTTATGATGGCAACGTCGGAAGGGCCTACGTCATGGCCTTCCTCGACAAGATGGTCTCTTACCGGAAGAAGAACACTCGTTGATTTGTACAATTGTATATATGTACATAATATTAATAAAATAGATTATTTTATTTTTTCATTATTTTATTCAGTTTTATCACATTTTTCCGATTCAAAAAATATATACTTTTATGGAAGTAGCATTCAAAATGTATTTTCATCTATTTTTTATAAGTATTTTAATATTTTCGATATTTTAATAGTGATCACTCATGCACAAACTCGCGTGGCGGCGCCAGTCGTAAAAGACTCCTCGCTCCCTCTCCCCCTACTTCGCCACAGGCGATCTCACTCTCTCCCGCGCAACCTCCCCGAAGCCCCGCCCCCAAGATACATGATCGTATGTATCCAAACTCTGGATATCGGAAAAATGAAATCGGAAAGTGAGTCAATGAGTGCCTCGTCAGTGGCAACGCGGGTACTGGGCGGTCTATACACGGTAATTATGCGAAAGGTAGCAGCGGAAGTGACTAGATCAAAACAGAGCACATCACAAGTGGACTTGACGGTGATTTTCACTCTCTCAGAAATCAGATGGTCGCGAATCAATACAAGAACACCTCCTCCGTGACGGTTACGGTCTTGGCGCATCACAGAATACGGCAAATCACGAACAAGTTGGCTATCAGAAATGGTTTTAGACAAAAAAAGACTCGGTGATTAAAACAATATCAGGGCGGTTTAAATTAAGGAATGCATATAGAATGGGGAGTTTGTTTACTATACTACGGTTGTTGAATAAGAATAGTGAGAGTGCGGGGTGAGTGCGACGCGCTTTTAGTTTTCCGACTGCTGAGAGGAGGCAGCGGTCGCAGCAGGAGCGCCCGCTGCAGAAACCACGGCACTCTCATCCGTGTTCATCGACACGTCAAGGCTCTGCTGGAACGGGAACGTGCGCTGCTTGTGGGGCGAGGTAGTGTTCGCGCCGGTCGGACCAGAATTGGCAGCGCGCAGCTCCTGCTTGAGGGTGTCAATTTCACACCTCTCCACTATGCGGTTCGCGTATATGATCAGGTCCTTGCATTCCTTCTCGAGACGCCTATACGCTTCACGCTCGCTCTTTGACTGAGACTCGCGCACCTTGATCCCCTTGAACGAGCCGTTTTTGTGCTTGGATGAGCGGAACTTGGCAATGAACGAGCGCGCGGCGTCCGAACACGAAAACACAACCTTGGTGAGACGCGGCTTAGTGCCCACGTCACCCATCCGAAACACATCCATCACGCGGTACTCGAGACCCACGTCGTAAGCGATCCTACGCACGTCATCAAAGTCTTTGTACACGCGATCAGGCGGACAGGTCGAATCACACTCAGGCAGATTGATAAGGACCGCGCAACGCTGCCGCTCGCGCTCCTAGATACACTCATTCGTGACAGCCGGCACATCGACAGCGACAGGGGGAACAGGGGGAGTCACAGCCAACATAGACTGCTGCTGCATATGCGACATGAAAGATAGATTCGCGAGCGAACACTGCAGCAAAAGGCGCGTGGTGGCATTGATCGATTTATCGCTAGCAAAGGCCGTATGCAATTCGGATATCAGGAGGCTGACATCCGGCATGGAAGGCATGTTGGAGGGAGGCACAGGAGCAGAAGCAGTCATTGTAAACAGAAACCGGAGATGGGGGATTCACAAGTGGGAAAACGCAGGAAAAACACTCGGAAATAGAGAAAATAGGACGCGCGACCTCACTCGGCGGAGACAGAGGCGCGAACTTATTGTCACCTGAAACAAAAAAACAACCCATTTTTGTTCAGTGTTCATGAACCTTGCAACTTGAACAAAACTTTTACTCTTCAGTCGTGAGATGATTTTAGTCAACAAGACGGCGGGCGAATAAAAGAAGCCGGCATAAATAGGCCGCATCACACTCGAGCTCGCGCTGTCTGAATTTTTGATTTGCGAGTTTTGCTAACTGACCCCGGCTGGCAATAGGAAAAACTACTCCTCATGCGGCGACTAAAACTTTAGCTAAACGTACAGTATTGAAATGCGCTTTAAATTGTGGTAAGTGTAGTATACCTGCTCGAATTTGGTTGGCCACAGAACGCAGCTAAAGCGATTGTACTGCATGACAATCATCATGAACAGAGAGGAGGCGAGAAAGTAGTAGGACATGACGTGTAGTGGGGTGAGCGCGTGTGTGTAGGCAGAGAAGCGGGAGAGGTAGAACGAGTTGAGCAGACCCGTCTTCATCGCACGGTCCCACAGCACATTGAACGCGAGCCACACTAGATTCTGCAAGTAATCACCTAATAAACAACTCTAGCGATTACTTGCGAGAAGAGACTTTTTGTGTTGTAGCATGAAGACTCATCCGCGTACTGTTTCGGATGTAGGACGTTCCCTCCACTTTTGCAAGGTCCTCCACATTTGCATGGTCCTCCACTAGCATGAACGATCCCTCCACCGACCATGAACGATCCCTCCACTTTGCTAAGACTTTCCCTCCACTTTGTATTTAGGCGTTTTACATCTTATTTGTGTTGTTTAAACTTCCAAACACACGATTTAGCCGTGAGTGTTGAATGCTGAAGGGAAAAAATGTGGAGGGAACGTCCTACATCCACTGTTTCCTTGCGCACTCACCGTGGCGCTGGCGATGAGTGGAAGGCGGAAAAAATGACTGTGCGCGGATTTCCTTCAGTCGCCATATGACACGCTGTTTCTCCATCACTAATGCGGCCAGAACTTTAGTTGGATTTGAAACTAACGATAAATATTTTTGCATGCAGAGAGTCACGCAACACACTATTTTGGACCGGTTCTCGCGTGATCTTTTGTAGTACGTGTATTTCCAGGAATGCGCTTTTGCAGCAAACTCCCACGCGTTCTATGATGCTGTATTTTCAACTCGAGTACTACTTTTTTTGTTCAAATAACGCTCACATGTTACGTTTATCATGAATCCATCAGTTCCAAATCCAAAGATCGAATTTTCTTTAAAAAAGTACTTGCGTAAAGAGATGATTTTGTCTTATGCCAATGCAGCAAAAACACATGTATAAAACGTTTACAAATACTAACACAAACCTGCACCTCTCTCTCCTCTCTTTCTCTCTTCTCTCTCATATTTCTTACTTGATCCTTACTCTCTGTTCAAATGTACATCGTTGTGTTCACTGGTTAGTTTCAACAGAACATTTCAGAATGCGCAGGTTTGTGTTAGTATTTGTAAACGTTTTATACATGTGCTTTTGCTGCATTGGCATAAGACAAAGATCATCTCTTTACGCAAGTACTTTTTAAAGAAAATATATGTACTTTTGTTAAATTTCATAGAAATTCTTAATATGTGCTGAATTATGACTATACATTTTATCAAAACTAATATATTCCTCACCCTCTGTTCTTTCTTCCCCTCTGTTCTTTCTCTCTCCCTCCGTTCTCTCATTATCTCACTGTTCTCTCTCTCTCTCTCTCTCTCTCTCTCTCTCTCTCTCTCTCTTGTCCTTCTCTCTGTATCTTTAATTCTTTCTGATCTCTCTCTATCTCCTATCTCGGCCCTTCTTTCTCTTCTTACTATCATGTACCACAGATCACACGTTACGTTTCGAATTGCCGTAACGTTTCACAACTCCGGAGTCGCGCCTACTGCGCTCTTCCTCCTGGTTATTGTTGGCGGGCTCGAAACAATGCAAACCCGGCGCGATATAGACGCTGGCAGCGGCGGGGCTGGCTACACTCAAAGTGCAAGTTCGGAAGACACGCAGAAAACGCGAGAGAGTACGCTTTCGGCAGAGAGTCAGAGTGACTGGAAACGGCGTCCACACACACACACACCCACATGCTGGCCTCTCGCGCATGGGTGCGCGGGATCGCCCATAACTTCTTTCGGAGAAGAGATACAAAGATGCCAACGACAAGTGATCTGGCATACGGAACGGTGCGAATCTAACTAACATGATTTGGATGAGTCCACATTGTTGTTAACATGACCTTTCGATATCGCTTCTTGAAAATTCTGGCGCGAGCCCTATCCTAAGCCAAAAGAGAGGGCGCTGCGCGCCCTCTCTAATTCACGTGAACAATACATCTGCGTGTCTCTCGAGAATGTTTTGGAAAAGACCGGGTGCGAGCGATGGTCTGTGTTCTAGCATGCGCGCCGGCAGATAAGCATCTCAGCGGACGATTGAGGCACCTGCGAGACAGAAGGTGACTTGCATTTCGCTGTAATTGCCGTCATTGAAATGACCCGACTGGTACCGATTCTCGCGGCGGCGCTGCTGCTGCTCTACTGTGTGGTCATTTCGGTTCGTCATAAACAACAGGCTATCCGCATCAAAAAGCTGGAGAAGAAACTGCTAGAACAGACACTGATAGAACCGCAGTGTCCGGAACCGCAGTGTCCGGTGAGACTTTTCGAGATAGATGTTTCATTGTTCTCAAAAAAAATGGTATACATTTTTCAGAGGTGCGCTTGTAATGCCGACATGGATTTAATCGACCCGGTCATTCGACAGAACAACGATGTGAGTGTGCTTGTTTGAACACGGTTCCGTACGAGTCAAGATGAGAGCTGAGCTGAACAAAAACATTGTGACTTTGGGTAAAAACAACTTTGTCGCTCTAATCGATAGCACTAGAAAAAAAGATGGCTGCAGCTGTAGTGACTGGTTTTCAGTAAACCCAAATGCTTCAGCGGCTGCCCCGGCGCGCATCGAATGTGTCGGCAGCAGAGCTGTGCGAATCGAGCGACGCGTGTCTACCCGCCTTCCCCAGCGGACAGAACTTCACCAGCATGATACGAGTGAGAACACTCATGTCTACTGCAATTTACAACCACAAACGTATTGCTTCGAAATTACATCTAGCTATTGTAACCTGTCAAACAACCTGACGTCACACAAATTCCGCGAAACAAGCATAGGTCTCGTCTCGCAACAAGCTGATGTCGTGCTTCAACCACAAGTCCATGTCGACTATAATGACGGCTGTGATGTGCTACCTCAGCGATCCCAAGGCGTTCCGCGAGAGTGGACACCACTTCATCACAGAGAGCAACGGAGGGTGGGCGATTGGTGTTGACAAGTGATTTGCAAATTATCATTTCTAGATTTTGTCAGAAGAACGCGTATCAGTACGTCTCAGAAATGGAAATTAATGAAAAAGTTACCAAGGTGAGAGAGATTGGAAAAAAAACTTGTTTTAAATAACCTCATTGATTACTCTAGGAAGACGCGGCATGGCGCTACGCCTTTGTCACGCGAGAGCCTGTGGATCGGTTCATATCCGGATTCATTGACCGCTGTATACGGTAGATTGGTTTCACAACTTGTTTAGCGACATATCTAACATTTACAACCATTTATCTGTGTCATCTTCATTGTTCGCTCACGGTGACTGGAGAGCGGGGGCGTGGTTTAGCATGGGGGCGTGGCTTTAAAGGAACAGTGGCGACTTGTTTTTGACTTTGAGTATTATTTAAAATCATATTAACCTAACACAATTGTATTTTTTGCGAAAGAACGACGATTCTGCGTTACTTTCGAATCTGCATTGGCAAGAATGCAGCTGAAAATTTGAGTTCAAAATTGGTCCCATCACGATTAGCCTACTGCTCAAAGCTTCAATATTGCAAAAATTGGGTTCGGAGACATACGCGCAAATGATCGAAGGCCTTTCACTTGCTTCATGACTTAGTGCATGTGCGCTGCATTGTGGCACCGATCTTGCTGGTTCGATTCCCGTTCGCGCCAAATGTTTTGCGCGTGTGAAAATGAGGAGTTGTGGCAGATTGTGGCAGTAATAAGTCGCCACTGTTCCTTTAAATAACAAAGAGTGCACACTTGAACGCAATTGTAATTTCTCTCAAAATTTACATAACTAAATAAGTTTGCAAGTTTGGATGAAGACAACGATAACTTATCAGATTTTGTTATAACAGTTACGCCAAACGTCATGATGAATGTATTATAATGAATTTGGAGATGATATTCCATTAGACCCTAGAGAAGATTGATAAGATAAAAAGTGTTTCTAAAATTATCACAACTGTGAACTCAGCACATATTTCCACTTTTTACGTGATTGATAACATTCTCAAATGAAAATAAACTTTGCAAAAAAAATGCGTAGGTTGTAGGTAGGGATCGTACCATCGACCTTCAGAACAGAGTCCTCGCTTGCTATCCATTATACTGAGTTGCCATGCGAGATTGGGAGCTAAACCGCTACTCCATGGCGGGGGTAAATCGCTATCAGTGGATGACGTTCCTTCAAATCGGTCGATAGTGAAAATCACAACTATGATATTATTTCAAAATCGAACACTCACAATCTTTTGTGAGTATTTTCGTGTTATTTATCCATACAGTTACAATATATCTGGAATACCACTTCGCTATTTATGAAGTACATTCTTTGTAACCATCCAAAAAAACGCGACGCAGCCGCGACGCGCAAACTTTTGTACTTTTTAAATCAGTATTGTATGGCTTTTTTATTGTGTTATTTAGCTGATAATTAGCAGAAAAATAAAACAGAAAGATTGTGCGCGATGAAATTTCGAATAACTTGCTCAATAGGGATTCTACTCATGAAAAAGTACTGTGATTTGATTTATATCAATAATGGAAAACGTTTTCAAAAATGTATCGCACACAATCTGTTCGAAATATTTTTACCTACGTTTTCGTTCCGTAACATCTCAAAAATATAAATTCGTTACTTAGTTATCTGGTACATTAGTATTAAATCACTACACTATACAAATGCCAACGCAGTGCGCGAGGCCGATCACCGTGCGCTCAAAACAAAAGTCAAATTCTTTAGAAAGTTAATTGTAACTTTTTTCAGTACACCTTTACCCCCATTCTGTAACGGCTGCCACCAAAACATGACGTGTTTTATTCTTTCGGAATACGACAGATTTACCAAGCAGGTGAAAAAAGAGTTGATTAAAAATGTAAACTTATCCGATTGTTACAGATCAACGAAGAGTCATATCCGGAAACTTTCGAAGACGTGCACTTTTTCCCGCAACACTGGTGAGAGAGAGAGAGAGAGAGAGAGAGAGAGAGAGAGGAAGAGAGAGAAGGAGATATAAAATTTGAAGAGAGAGAAGGAAATATAAAATTTGAAGAGAGAACAGAAAGTGTTGAGGCGGTGCGACATGCAATCAAACTTGGGGAGGTACGACATCATCAGATACTCCAGCGACCCGTCCAGGCAGATGATGAGCGACCTGATGCGAGTGCTGGAGAGACAGAATGTGAGAGATCACCTCTCTCTCTCTCTCTCTCTCTCTCTCTCTCTCTCTTAATTTGTCCCTCTCACTCTCTCTAACTCTCTCTAACTCTCTCTCTCTCTCTCTCTCTCTCTCTTTCTTTCTTTCTCGCTCCCCCCTCCCTTTTCGCCAATCTCCACTCCTCGCCGGTTCTTCGTAGTTTCCTATTTGCGATCTTACAATTGTTAGAGAGAGGTGAACTTTGTTACCAGGTGACGTCATCTGAGCGCCGTTTCATTCGAGATGAGATCACAGCCGGTCGCACTGGCCACTCGACCATACAAAGCAAGGCGAGAACGTGAGTACGAACACTGAGAAAACGCTTTATTGTGGAATCCGTCGGGCATTTTTATTTGATACGCTGATTCTCATGTGTGAAAATGAGTATGACAGGAAAATCAAGAACAGTGAGAACATTGTTGTTTTTCAGGTTCCTCTACGACCGCCTCACTTCTTCTCCCTTTCTACTCGAGTACATTGTGAGAATGTTCTACCACGACTTCAAAATGTTCAACTACAAGCTACCGGAAGGGTTCTAATAAGACTGTTTAAAATAAATAAACAAGTTGATTGATTTGTGGAGACCAAAATTGTCTCTGATCTGTTTTTTTTTGTTGAAAATCTGGCTTACAAGAGTGCGAGAATGACGAGATAGCATTTAGACTAGACATATGTAGCAGACTGAGTGGACTACCTCCAGACTGCGCCGGGTCGATTTCGCCCATGTCATTCAATTCACCGCACAGTCACAGTCACTGTGTCTGGTCGACGTCTGATGGTTGTGGGAAAGCAAGTGAGGGAGATAATGCACATTTCGCGATTTATCAAAAAAAAACAAAAAAAAACTTTTTCGATTTGAAGTTTGAACCGGGGTTCGGCAATTGCGTTTAAAAAGAGAATCGATCATTCTTTTCGCTCATTATTCTGGTTCACGGAAACGTAACACCTGGTTTGTTTTCACTTTCTCTGCGCTCTCCTAAACTATCATCTAGATTTATGATCGAAATACCTTTTTGTGTTTCACATTTAGTAAGCGACAGTTTTTGTGACGCAGGTGAATGACATCAGCTATGTACTTGGTGAGTGCACTAGCAAGTCTCTGTCGACTTTTATTTGTGTCTTTTCTCAACCTTGTATTCCTGTCATTCAAAACAACAAATGAAGCATGTGTTTTCGTTGTGTATAGTGTATATCCGAACAAAACGCAACTTATATATCCGAACAAAACGTGTTTTGACTAAACGAAAAGAGATCTAAAAACATGATAAACATGTTCAGTAACTGAAAAGAGTTTACTTTGCGGTAACTGTGGCGGACACGCTCCTCTGAAAAAAAGTATATATATATATATAAATTATATAAAAAGTGGATCTAAACACTGAACTCACATGTTTAGAAACAGTTACAACTTTGCTTTTTCGACTGCATGCGAACAGTTTGAGAAAGTATCCGCGAACGGTTCTGCAAAAGCGCTATTCAACAACAACAACAACAACAACAACAACAACAACAACAACAACAACAACAACAACAACAACACAGCAACAACAACAACAACAACAACAACAACAACAACAACAACAACAACAACAACAACAACAACAACAACAACAACAACAACAACGGACTTACAAGTTGAATCCAAGATGAATACATGGATTCATGCCACAGTATGATATCCAATACATGGATATTCCGAATTTTGTCCATTTCGTGTTTGGTAGGAAATCGGAGTAGTGATGCCAGAGATTGAGGAGAAGAGAGAGGTTGATGAAAAGAAAGGCCGATTGGGCGAGCACCTGGAAAACCATCCATTTTTATAAAGTCATTTCTTTCAAACGTAACGCAAGCGGCAACAAGAAAGTTTTACATTTACATATTCTGTCATGCACAAAAACAGTTATTGAGAATTACCTGTATCTCCGATTTGGACATTCGCCTAATGGAAGAGGCGGCGCGCATCTGAGAAACATGATCGGTGAAAAGCATACATCAGCTCACCTTTCTTGCGATAATGAAGATTATGAAAATGTACAAAATGAAAACAAGAACAATGGATGGCATTGCAGTATAGAATTCGATGCGCTAAAACCGTTTACAAACGTGATATGCTTGTACTCTTTCATAGCACCTTATTTTCCAACAATCGTAAATGGACATGAAAAACTAGATAATTGCTCCCTCTTTGCTACTGGTAATTTGTAATACTCATGGTGTGTGTGATGGAAACTGGCCTGCATGACTAGCGAAAGAGGGCGAGTCTGATCGTAGGCCCACGAGTACTCGTCGTAGATGAAGCCAGACAGAGTGAGCGAGAGAAGCCAGGTGACAGACACGTACACCCACGTGAGAGCAATGAACACCTGAACAATACATATTTCTCTGATGAATACAAAAAAGTAAGAGAGGATAGGCGGAAACATGGTTGAGGTAGAGACTTGAGGTGAACGCACTTTGCACCACATGGGGAACGGGTCAGTGGGCTGGATGAGGTGTAGGGTGGCGAGCACTCGGTTCACAGCTATCAGCAGGGTCATGGGGAACAGGCCCACCCACGCCGTGTTCACTGTCGAGCCGATCAACTAAAACAGTCCTGCCTTCCTACTGAACATTGTCTGACAAGATATAGTTTCATTCAGAAAACACATAGTTAGGGGCCTCGTACGACTGACTACCGAAATGAAACTACTCAATTTCAGTGCAGGACTACACACCGGGCAACAGAATACAATGTTATCGTAAGTAATAAATTCCAGAAATGTCAGACACGCAACGAGAAAATTTTCTTCGACTGCATGGTGTGTGAACTTCGGTGTGTGATCATAGTGTGAAATGAGTATCTACAATCTGTAGTGAAATGCATAGTCTTTTTAGCTTCTTCTTTAGATTATGATTCTTATCCGTGAAAACAATGATGCAAATTGAGAGTGAAATTCTCACGTTGCATAGCGAAACGTTTTCTTGGAGTTGAGGGAAAATAAGTACAACGCCAGTCATGGCATGCGCCAGGAGCTGGAAACCATACTTCAGCAATCAGACAAGTTTTTTTAGATGACCTGTATACAATCAAGAAGTCCTAAAGAAAACAAAAGTTTGTACGGTTGTAGTCGTCTCAACGAAGACTCCATTGTGAAAAGCTGAAAATGAAGAAAAAAAGAACATCATTCGACACTTCAAAAGAAGTTTGAAAAAATACTGAATAACTCACATATTGAATGATCAAATACAGTGAGAGAAGTACAGAAGAAGTAATGAAGAAGCATATCCCAATCAGTTCATCTTCCAGTTTCCACATTGTTGTTATATGATACAGTAGAAACCCTGAATATAAGAAACAGATGAATGATAGTTAATAACATCTGTTCTTTGAATCGTAATCAGAAGTTTTTTTCACAGAAAACGCACGAAACACTTTTGTGCAAACAATTTCGTTAAACTATGATTTCGTTCTGTACGTTTGAAAAAAAACACGCTAGAGTCGGTTTTTTTAACCGAGTACAATGTCAATTTTGCAAGTCAATCTGTTCACAGTGTTAATGAAAGGTGTAAGCGTGAGAAGACATAATGTGGTCTGAAAAATAGTAGACAGCAGAACTACAAGCTGCAAGACTGCAAAATGTTGAACTGAGTTCAACGGTCTACGTACAAGAGGTCCCAGTAGGGACCTCTTGTTCGTTTTTTTCTAAAGCAAGTGAATAAGTGTAAGCTGAATGAGAAGGTAAACAATTGCGGGGGAAGAGTTTGTCAGAAAATCATACAATCAACAATATCACTGTTCTCAAATATAGACTTGTCACTGATTAAAAACAACATAGTTTTGTATAGTGACAGCTCTGTGCGTCATTTTTGTCGTGTATCTTTTGAAAAAATAAAAGAGAGCCTAAACAAGAACATAAAAATGAGAGAAACAGATATTGGGGGAAACACAAATAGTGTATTCTGTGAAAGAAAACGTAATATGTAGTATTCTAGCATCAGGTTTTCGTTTTTTTTTATAGCACTGACGATATCAAAACGTTTTAGTGCTTACATAATTTCGAAACCGTTGCGCGTATGCGGCTCATTGACCGATTCATCAAAAGACACAAGAATTTTTTTTACGACACAACGCGGCGCGACGGCAAATTTCGAAACCGCTGATCGACGCTGATGGCTAATAAGACTGCGCTTGAAAAAACTGGGGCGTGGGCGATGTCAAAAGATTTTATAAAACAGAACGTTTAAAAAACAATATAGATAAACCGGTCGATTATTGTCGTTGCTCCGAGACGTTATTAATAAACGAAAAGAACTCATTCTCGTAAGAAGGAGAGAGAGAGAGAGAGAGATATATAAAAAGAGTGAAGTCTGTCGTCGAATCGAAACATGAAGTTATTCATCTAGTTGAATAAGGAAAACACAGAAAAATGTACGACTCGAAAAGCAGCGCAAAATGCGTTTCACGATTTTGTTCGAATCAGAAGGACTAACAAAAACGCAGTTTTAGAGAAACGCAGACTGTGACAAAGTTTCATCGTTTCAGTCACTTATGATTCAAACTCCTACGACCAATCGTGAGTGTTGTGTTCAAGAAATCATATGATGAATTGAGGTACTTACAGTAAGGTTGGTTAGAAATTTGAATCTCATGCTCGCACGAGCCCTGAATGTATGTAGCTCAATGATTGAAAACAGCAAGAAATTCTCAGAATGTGCCAGCTGATATAATCTACCGCCATGTGTTTGATATTTAACCGGGAATTGTATGAATGACACGATTTCAATCAACATACCATTCATGGCCCGGCGTTCACCTGGGTTCACCGGTTATCAGTGC